>JBBPBX010042676.1:0-12730 GCA_038048925.1 Garcialebias charrua | reverse complement strand
CTTTCCCGTAAATTTTCTGCCTGCTCTGCCACCTCTTGTGTCCCATCCGGGCTTCCGTCGTCAATGACGATGACCTCGTAGTCATGTTCACTGTAAGAGCAACAAATGAAAGAAAAGGACAGCATTTGTTAGAATCAAGTCACGCAGCAAGAACAGAGACATTTAACTTTACATCAATAGTTACAGAAACTATTTAACTCCCACTATGACTTAGTTTGTCAAAATTATAATGTAAAGACACTACTGTATTGCAAAATTATATTTTAGTACCTCTAAAATATTAAATACTCTTTCATAAGTATGAGATTCTCTCTCAAAAATATGATTTAGCAGCAATTACAAGATGTTCAGTCATATACTGTAATTATGCCAGACTGTAATAATTTTAAAATGTTAAGACAAAATACTGGAATAGGATCTTATAATTGAGTCATAATTATGAGATGTTAAGTCATAACTTTGTGATGGCACCTCTAATTAAGCCTTAATTTATCTTATTTTTCCACCTCAGATTGGCAGAAATGGACTTCCACAACTTTATCCCTTTGAAACTAATTTCACAGCTTAAATTTATTTACTTATTTATTTTGCATTTACACTAGGTTAAATAAATAAACCAGTGTTTTAAAGGTTCAGTCTGCAGTTTCTGTAGAACTGCAGCACTTAGAAAAAATTTCAACAGGCAAAGCATTCTGATCCCTCCCCCTCAGAGCCATATATGGCTCTGCTCTCCCATGGTCTGCTGAAATTCAAATTCAAGCTCTGTTTTTATTGGCTGGTTACAAACTCTTCTCCACATCGAGAGGAGCCAGTTGAGGTGGCTCGGGCATCTGGTTAGGATGCCTCCTGGACGCCTCCCTGGGAGGTGTTCCGGGCATGTCCCACCGGGAGGAGACCCAGAGGAAGACCCAGGACACGCTGGAGGGACTATGTTTCTCGGCTGGCCTGGGAACGCCTTGGGATTCCCCCAGAGGAGCTGCTCCAAGTGGCTGGGGAGAGGGAAGTCTGGGCCTCCCTACTTAGGCTGCTACCCCCGCGACCCGACCCCGGATAAGCGGACGAAAATGGATGGATGGATACAAACTCTGTTTTTATTGGCTGGAAAATGGCGGGTCACCTTTTCTTTTTAGAAATGCTTATTTACCACCTGGAGAAGCAAGGGGACAATATTTTTTTCATTTTTTTTCAGAGATTACCTGGCTAACATCAGTCTGTCAGGAGGTAGTGACAGAGTGAAGAAATATGTTTATAAAAAAAGCTACATACTGAAGCTTTAACTGGACACATTATGCTAAACAAACTATTTTTCAAACCTTTTGTTGTTGTTGCAGTCTCCTGACTGGTCCAGTTTAATCCTTTAACATTACAAACTTGCATAAGGTTACTTTAAAGCTACATAAAGCTCCTAATTTGTTCAGAAGAAATATTAATTTTAGGTATAATTGTGTCCAAACTTTTTCTCTGAAAGGGACAAATTTAAAATCTATCAGAGGACTGCGGATCAAATGCAATAATACATGAAATAAAAATAAAACAATAAAATAATAATTTAAAGTCCATTTATTTAATATACAGTCATTTATCCTTACATTCTGTATAAAGAACATTGCAGAACATGATGTCTGCCCCAGAGAATTTTGAATAAAGTAGATGCCATTTCCTGCATTTAGGTGTACAGTATTTTACAAAGGTTTATTGCAGTAGATTAACATGAAACAAAACATGTAAATTCTGTTATTATTAAAATCTCTGACTGCAAAGCTAAGGACGTTCGCTTCAGGGCAAACTGAGGTCGCTGACTGGTCAGTTGCTGACGTGCCTACTGGATTGATTGACAGGTGGCGAGACTAGTGCAAAAAAATCATAGATTTTACTGGCTCGTTTGAGACTGTTGTCATTTATTCTATACTTAGTCAACATTTATTCAATATTTTGGTGAATCTAAGGTTTGAGAACTGTTTCCTTACAAAATCCTAATACAAAATCCTAACGATGGTTTCTTAATTTTTCAGAGATGCTGAGTTAAAATCGTAGGGGTGCTCAAGAAGGGTGTGACGGGCACCTACATCATGCTCAGCTTTGTCAAAGGAAATGCTATTCAGCAGCTAGAAACTGCCAAGAGACAGTATAAAGTCTGTGTTGACATTATGAATGTTTTTGTGAGGTCTGTCACAATCAAATATAAATTATTAAAATAAAAAAAATTAATGCACAAATCTCCAGAGCTGTGTAGTGACATTACAGTAGTCACTGGGCCAACGTTCCATCTAACATTAAATTTGGAAAGACTGAGTGTAAACACATTGATTTTTCAAAGGAAATTTTAATATAGTAATGACAATAAAGTTGACTTTGAGGACAGCTTGGCGGGCCAAATCAAATGGATTGGCGGGCCAACTTTGGCCCGCGGGCCCCACTTTGGGCACCCCTAGAATTACAAACACTGAAATTGCTGTTTATTAGCACTTTTTATGACGAAATAAAGTGCAGCACAACACCAGTATATCTCGTAAAAAAAGTCTTAACTGTTGCATGAACAGTGTGGTTCAGATGGGATGAGACTACAGCCGAACTTGAAGATGGTTTCGGAGTCTCGGACAGATTCGTTCATCCAGTGAGCGACAGCTCATCAATGCTAACGGAAGTTAGCATTAGCTGATTTACAGAAACTCACCTTTCCCCAAAATATTTCACCAAAAGCCACACGATCAGAGGCAGGTTTTCTCTTTCGTTGTACGTAGGTAATAATACAGAGTACTTATTCCCGTTGTCTCCGTTTGGTTTTGGTGTTTTACGACTCGCCATGACGACGTAACACAACCGGAAACAGCAGGAGCAACTTCCGGTTTAAGGTTTTCACAACAAAGTCCAGATGGTGCGTTTTTTTTAATTCATGGAGTATATTTTATTTATACATGACGTTCTTTGCCTAAACCTTTCTGCAAGTAAATTGATTTAACAGGTAAAATTACGCGTGCAAAGTTTTATGAGAATATAGCATAGGCTCGTTTATATCCATCTTCTACTTTCGGCTTTTCCCTCTGACAGGAGTCTCCACAGTTCTCCATCTCCCTCTGTCCTCTCCAACTGCAATCCTAATCTCTTCGTTGTCTTTTCCTGACAGCTGCATTTCTAACATCCTTCTAATATTCATTCAACCTATTTGTAAAGGTTGGTCTCATCTCTCCAGTATTTGCTCCCAGTCAAATTCAGAATCACTTCTATCACTTCTTGTGAGAAGCCTAACCTACAAAGTGCTCAACAACCTAGCTCCATCTTACTGTTTCATATTTTCCCAACAGAGCACTTCACTTTTAATATGTTGTTGTTCACTGCCCTGAAATGACTTTGTTGTGACTTGGTGCTATATAAATAAACTGAATTATTTAACAAAACAACAAATCTTTGGTAAGACTTTGACTATAGTAGTTATATACAGTACAGTAATTAATTTATATTTGCAGTTCATATTACTAATATATTCTCCCAAAACAGTGGCATGTCACAGGAAGAGTGGCATGTCACAGGAAGTGTCAGTACGACATGCCGGTGCCACGAATTGAGCTTGCTGTCTCTCATATTTTCCGTGGGCAAAACAAGGCAGAAATGGGCCCATCAACACTGATTTTTGGAGAGACAGAGAAAGTGTGAAAACATTTTTATTGGCACTTTTCTAAACTCTTGTCACCTTAGACCAAAATTAAAAATCTAAATTGGTCTTGAAACTGCTAGTGACTGCAAGCACATGCTTTCAGGGGTCACCAACCTTTTTGAAACTGAGAGCTACTTCGTTGGTACGGAGTCATACAAAGGGCACCAGTTTGATAAACCCTTCGGAAATAAAGCGTAAATTGAAAAAGATGTATAATAAACATATTTTTAAGATAGACATTTGTAAATATATAAATACAAAAAAAGAATAACAACTGAATAAAATGACATTTTAAATGCAGCTTAGTAGTGAGTTGTGCTATTTTTAGAACATGCTGGTGAAGATTCTGTCATCCAGGACATGATAAAAAAAAGGCGTTCAATACAGAAACATCTGGACTTTATTTGTATCAGAAGACGTTTCGCCCTTCATCCAAAAGCAAACTGTAAGAGTGAAGTTATAACAGCATTTATAACTTCAGTCTGCTCTTAGAAAGCCTTTTGGATGAAGGGCAAAACGTCTTCTGATTCAAATAAAGTCCAGATGTTTCTGTATTGAACGCCTTAAAAAAATTCTTTTTTAATAACAGGCCCGCGGGCACCTCAAATGGTGCTTGGTGACCCCTGCTAGGTAATATGATCTTCATCATCGAGTCTTTGGCTGTTTTATATTTGTAAATCATTTATGTGTCTTTACGAAACACAAATTAATCTAACAGTCTTCTTCAAAACAAACTGAAAGTAACTTTATTCAAATGAGCATGCCAGTAAAGTTCCTGTACAAGACAAACGCCATTAAAACACAAAACTTGACTTTTAAAGTGGGAACAAAATAATGAAAATAGTGAAGTGTTCAACTTGTGTCAATCAAAAGAAGCACAACTATTCTGTTGTGAGTTAGGAGCCGTAGTTGGCCTCGTCGAAAGCTTTCCTGGCTCTCTTCAGCTCCTCGTTCATGGTCAGCAGGTCTTTGACTCTGGCGAACTTCCTGGGGTCTTTGCGGATCAGAAACACGATGTCCTCCACCTGCACGCGGCCCTGACGTCCGATAGACATGGACTTGTGGGTCATTTCCGTGATGAACTCGATCACCAAGTCCTCCAGGATGTCCACGGACTCCGTGTACGGGTTCTGGTCGTCTCCGAACCCGTACATCATGCAGCGGAGCTCCTTGGAGAAGAGCCTCTTCCTCCTGCCGTGGCCGCCGACATCCACTCCGCCACTGGAGCCGTCCTCCAACATCTCCTCCTCGAAGCCAGCCTCGTCCTCCTCATCCGCCATTTTGCTGGAAAAGCAACGAACAAAGTGTTTTAATAAAACAAGATACATAAAATTAACATGTGTAAGTAATTAAATATAATTTCTGGAGCATACATACATTTGTCCTGGAGTAAAGGACCGCAACAACAACAGCCTGTAAATTCTTCTTCTTCGTCGGTTTTTCTTCTTCTTCTTCTTCTTCTCCTTACTTCCGGTTTACAGGCACTTGACGAGTCAACTTTGTGGTGCATTACCCCCACCTGCTGGACAAAAATGTGAAATACAAGCGCAGGCAGTTCAAAAGTTTATTTTGCCAAATCATTTTTATTATGCTAATTCAGTTTCTCTTAAAAAACGCAATGAGATCAAAATTAGCTAACTTGCTCGATGTGTTGCTTTGAATACTTGATGATAAAAACACTTGATTTTATACATCTATCTTATAATGTTTAGTTTTTGATACTTTGTTTAAAAAAAAATCTGTATTTCTCTCTTATGTTTTTCTATTGTTTACTGTTTAAGGAAATTCTACCATTGCTGTTCATCATTCTTTAGTTTGTAGCAGGTTGCTCTTGTAAATGAGTCCACGAGGCTCAATGAGATTTACGGTACCTGACTAAATAGAGGTTGAATGAACTTGTTTTGCACAAACGTAATAGTGTTTTTTCTTCTTCTAATGTAATTGTGCTTTTTCAAATGTTGGTTTTCAATTTGTCATATTTTTTAATACATACAGTACTGTAGTTGTGGTTTGCACTTCAGGGAAACACCTACAAACTATTTATCTGTTTCTTTAGAGTTTTGATTTGTTTTTGTACAGTTGAATTCCTGTAACATAACTGTTTCTGTCCTGTTGATTGCATCTCTGTTCAAACAATTTAGGCCTATAAAAATGAAAGGCAAATTAAAATAACAAATTTCTCTTTTCTTCTCACAGTTATAAAAGCATATTCTGATACTGTATGAGCCAAGTTTAATACCATTAACACTGTAATCAGCTCAGCTTTAGTGTGCAGTCTAAACCTTATCTGGTGCCGTCAATCATTATAAATATATTGTCAGGTGAGATGTATTGTAGATTAGCCAACTTTACCCTTCACTTAATTTATATAGATTTGATGTTCTAATTCCTCCATAGG
Source organism: Garcialebias charrua (assembly GCA_038048925.1). Classification (NCBI taxonomy): domain Eukaryota; kingdom Metazoa; phylum Chordata; class Actinopteri; order Cyprinodontiformes; family Rivulidae; genus Garcialebias; species Garcialebias charrua. The sequence goes on along the minus strand of JBBPBX010042676.1, from coordinate 6,680 downwards.
CTTTGTAAATACATCTCAGTATTATTCACTTTTTAATTTCCAAGTTTTTTTAATGTTGCCCTACATGCCTACATTTGTTCTCCTACTTTCATGCATTTGGTTAGAGCAAGAACCTGCTCACTGGTTTCATATTCTACAGAGGTCACCTTTCCTTGCATAGTGTCATCGTGGCTCAATGAGACCAGCCTGTAAAGGTAGTGTTCTGCTTGAACCATGACTGGGAAAATGTTTGGGAGGAGTTAAAATGTTAAATCAAACCAACTTTGTTTGTGTTGCCTATTTAAAAACAACCAGAGTTGACAAAAGTGCTATGCAGAGTATCCCAAAATCACAGCCATTAAAACATTTAAATGAAGATATTGTTATCAAAAGAAAACAAAAAGCTATACAAGAACATAAACTGTAAAACCAAGTCAGAAACACTGAAAATGCGAGCTGCTTTTTAAAACCTTAATTTGACTGACATGGATGCCAAAGTGGCAATGGTGCTGTGACCAGTGTCGTATTTTGTGTCATTTGTATTACTAATTATTTCTGTACACATTTTAGGAAACTGAAAACTAACAGAACTGACAATTTTCAAGCACAGAAAGATAAAAAAAAACGTGCATCTTTAGTAAAACATCACTGTACACGAATTCAAAGTTGGTTGCGTTGTTTGGCCACTTCAGTCCAGCAGGGGGCGATAGTGAGCAGTTAGCTCAATGTGCTAACCGACATTTAACCGCAAAGAAAAAAGTTAACTTTGGTCATCAACACAGACGGTAAGAGTCCACGAATCAATCATATTTGTTTTTAACTTGTTTGTTTAAGTCAAACCAAATTTTAAATTAAATAAACTCTTGAAAATTTCGGTACACTCAGCTAAACAGCTGACGTTATGTATACAAGCGCGCGCGGTTTAAGCGACAGCTGTGTGAACCAGTTTGTGTTAGCTAAAAGCGACAAAAACACCGGACTGTTATGGTTTTCAAATTTATCTGAATAACTCACCAACCGTCTGCCACAGGCAACACGTTACACACCGCACGAGAAGGCGTTTACAACTTATATTTTCACCAAACATGTCGCCTGTCAGCGGCTAATAGTTGTTAGCTGGTGGATTAACGGTCTGCTCAGCTGGTCGCTAACGTGTCTAGTGTTATGGCAGGCCGTTGTTACTCATATTGTAATTGCCAGTTTCACATTTAATGGCTAGATTGTTTGTTTGTCTATTGGAGTTATCTATGAATAAATTGTCCTTAGTCAAAATGTGCATTTTATTATTATAGAAAGGCTGCACTCAGTTCATATTTTAAACATCCTGGGTACATTTTTCATATCAATTGACATCACTTTTCTGTTTTTTCGTCCCTTTATCCATCCATTATCTTCGGCTTGTTTCGAAGTCGGGTCGCGGGGCAGCGGCTTGAGCAGGGAAGTCCAGACATCTCTTTCCACAGCCACCTCTTCCAGTTCTTCTGGGAAGACTCCAAGGTGTTCCCAGTCTCTCTAGAGTGTCCTGGGTCTTCCCGGGGTCTCCTCCTAGTTGGACATGCTCGAAGCACCTCCCTGGGAGGCGCCCAGGAAGCATCCTTACCAGATGCTCGAACCACCTTAACTGCCTTCTTGATGTGGAGGAGCAGCGGTTCTTGGAGTCTCTCCTGATAACTGAACTTCTCACCCTGTCTCTAAGGGAGAGTCCAGCTCCCCTACAGAGGAAACTCATTTTAACCTCCTGTATTCGCAGTCTCGTTCTTTCAGTCACTACCCAGAGTTCATGACCGTAGGTGCGGGTAGGAACATAGACCGACTGGTGGAACAGAGAGCTTTGCCTTACAGCTCAGCTCCCTCTTATAATAATAATAATAATAATCATTTTATTTAAAAGCGCCTTTCAGGACACCCAAGGACACTTAACAAACCAACACAGTGTAATACAGAGCAAACATTATCAGCGACAAATTTAAATATGAAATACATAAAGGATATAAAATGGAAGATAAAAATACATTTAGCAAAGTTAGTGATAAGCTAGTCTAAAGAGATGGGTTTTCAGGGCAGTCTTGAACAGAGAAAGTGAGGTGGTGTTTTGAAGGTCTGGCGGTAGAGCGTTCCAGAGGTGAGGGGCAGAGCAGGTGAAGGCCCTGCTCCCCATGGTGGAGAGGCGGGCAGAGGGTTCATGGAGATGTAGCGAAGAGGAGGATCTGAGAGAGCGTGATGGGATGTTCACCACAACGGACCAGTACAGAGTCCACAATACTGTGCAGACGTTGCACCAATCCATCAATCTCACGCTCCGTTCTTTCCTCACTCGTAAACAAAACCTTTAGCTTGTGCGTTTTACCTTTAATCTTTTTCGTTTTAAGCAACAGTGTTTTAAAGGAGACCACATATTGTTTTTTTTAAATTTTATGGTATTTCTGTGGGCTATCCAGACCATATTCATTCAATTTAATGCACAAAATAATTCTTAGATAATAAAATATCCCCTTTCTAGTTATGCATTTTCTGACTTCCGTTCTAAACGACCGGTTTATGATAATGAGCTCTGAAGGCTGTACTGTTAGCGCTAGCTTAAGATAACTTACCGAAAGCCGTCTGCGCGCGCCGCCATTTGCAGCTCCTTTTAGCATTAGCCCATCTCCGAGGCTAATGATAGCTCTTCCTCCTCCGGCACACCGCCAGTTAACCGCTCGTTGCATGCAGCGCTTTTGGGAGCGATTGCTGCTTCAGTCCACACACACACAAAGTTCACAGAGTGTCTCCAGTTAATTTATCCGTATGAGGCAACCTCTGACCGGACCCCTGGACCTCAAAAGCTATCAGCTCCCAGCAGTTCCTGCACGTAGATTGTCCCTTCACCGGCGGTCTGCTCGTTTTATTTCTGCCGGCTGCGCATTGGGAGCGATCGCTAAAAATTGAACTAAAACGTAAAAATAACAATTATACTTTATTTATAAAGCCATTTAAAACAACCACAGCTGCAACAAAGTGCTGTACACATGAAATTAAGAACATTTAAACAAAAGATGAGATGAAATCAGGAATCAGGTGAGGGGCTGGACTCAGGTTTGGTGTGGGTTGTGGCTGCGGTTTGTGACGTCACAAACCGCAGGAAGTGAGAACGAAGTGTTTCTATCACAGACAAATAAATCTACTTAGAGTAAATAAACCACTGGGTGCATTTCTTTGGCCCTAGTACTGTTTTTTTATGAAGTACATACCCAAAGTTGAGTAAAAAAACATTAAAAAGTGAATTTTGAATCTGTGGCCCCCTTTAAAGGTTCAGGATGCAGTTTCTGTAGAACTGCAGCACTTAGAAATAGTTTCAACAGGCAAAGCATTCTGATCCCTCCCCCTCAGAGCCATATGTGGCTCTGCCCCCTTGTGGTCTGTTGAATTTCAAATTCAAGCTCTGTTTTTATTGGCTGATTCAAATTCAAGCTCTGTTTTTATTGGCTGGTTACAAACTCTGTTTTTATTGGCTGGAAAATGGCGGGTCACCTTTTCTTTTTAGAAATGCTTATTTACCACCTGGAGAAGCAAGGGGACAATATATATATATATTTTTTTTTTCAGAGATTACCTGGCTAACATCAGTCTGTCAGGAAGTAGTGACAGAGTGAAGAAATATGTTCATAAAAAAAGCTACATACTGAAGCTTTAAGAAAAGTGAAAAGGTTTTGTTCTTTTTCTGTTGTCCCTTTTTAGTAGCAGATGCATCTTGGTGACTTAATTGTCACCTCTAATTACAATTTCACCTGTGCTCAGTAGGAAAATAAAATTACACAAACTGACTTGTTTTCCCATGATATATGTATTCAGAGATTTTTATTGTTCTCTGCTAAACGTGCATTTTAGCAGGTGGAACACACCTGATAGCTAAAAACACAGACTTAGGTGAGGAAAACAATTTATCTGGGTAAATAAACCTCGATGCAACTTAGTATTTATTGATTCTCTTTTCCCACTGGTTTCTGTTTGGGTCGCAGGAGCTTGTGTCTCTCCTGTGATCGCTGTGTAAGACAAAGTACACTGGTCAGGTTGCCAGTCCACCAAAGACAAACAATTCACAACACAACCTGGTGACAGTTTAGTCACCGTTTACCCTAACCTATATGTTTTTAGACTGTGGGAGGAAACCAGAGCATCATTTTTTTCATTCATTCAACCTTTATTTATACAGGCTAGCCTCGTTGAGCCACGGGGACTCATTTACAAGAGGGACCTGTCTCACTCACACCCAGGGTCAATTTTTTAGAGTTATCAATCAGCCTTAACATGCATTATGCATGAGAAGAATGTGCAGACTCCTGGCAGAAAGGCCTCTCAGCTGTTAAGACAAACCTGCAACCTTGCTTCACCAGTGATAACCCAACTGCTCCCAGCTCCACATATTCACAGGATTCTTATCTAAAATCAACGCTGAGTTTATCTGAAAGAGTAGAAATGGGTGGGTGAAGCTTGTAACGCTTTAATTCAGTTTATTTATAGAGTGTCAAGTCACAACAAGAGTCATCTCAGGGCACTGAACAGAAACATTCATAATATAAAAATAAAAATTTAAGACTTTATCTGAGGAGCAGACTTTAATGCCATCGCAGATCTCTCATCTTGAGCAAGCATGAAGGCGACAGTAGAAAGGAAAAACTCCCTCATAAGGAAGAAACCTTTAGCAGAACCAGGCTCAGGACAAGTGGCCATTTGCTTGGACTGGCTGGTTTTGAGAGGAACAGATACACAATGGCAGGTCAAGAATCGCATGTTAAGATAGAAATACTGTAGTATCAAATGAAAACTATTCAATTTTAGCAAATCATTTAAAGAAATGAAGTCAGTTTGTCCTCTAGTAGTCTAAGCCTCTCCACCTCTGTTACAAATCTTGGAGTTAAAATGGACTCTCATCTTACATTTGAAAATCACATTAAGCTTCTGTTTAAAACCTGCTTTTTCCATCTTCGAAACATCTCCAGACTTCACCCATCCCTAACTTTTTCTGATGCTGAGAAGCTCGTCCATGCTTTTTTCTCCTCCAGAATCGACTACTGCAACTCCCTGTTTATTGGAATCCCTGGTAAATACCTTCAAAAGCTTCAGTATATTCAAAACAGTGCAGCAAGGATTTTGTTGAGAGTTAGTAAATTTGAACATATTACACCCATTCTCCATAACCTCCATTGGCTTCCTGTCACCTACAGAATTCAGTACAAAACTGCTCTCATTACACACCAATGCTTACACGGAACTTCACCTGACTATCTAAAGGACATTCTTGTTCCATATTCATCCACCCGGTCTCTACGGTCACAGAACAGTAATCTCCTTCACATTCCGAGAACCAAATTAAGGACCATGGGAGACCGGGCTTTCAGTGTGGCTGCCCCCCGCCTATGGAACTCTCTTCCTGACTGCCTGAGAGCTCCACAGTCACTGGTTGATTTTAAGAGTGGGTTGAAGACCTTTCTTTTTAAGTGAGCCTACTCTGCCTCCTCATGATTCTATCTTTGACCTTAGTTGATACTGTTATTGATTTTACTTGTTTTATTTGACCTTTAATTTTGTTGCACTTTGTAGCACTTTGAGATTTTCATTAATGAAAAGTGCGTTATAAATTAAATTCATTATTATTATTATTATTATTATTATTATAAGCCTATAGCAGCATAACAAGCCAACCCTAACTATAGAATTTATCAAAAAGGAAAGTCTTAAGCCCAGTCTTCAAACTGGACAATGTGTCAGCCTCACAGACTGAAACTGGAAGTTGGTTCCACAAGAGAGGAGCCTGATAACTGGAAGATCTTCCTCCCATTCTGTTTTTGGAAACTAGGGAGTGCGAGTAAGCCTGCAGTTTGAGAGCAAAGTTCTCTGTTGGGAAAATATGTAAAAATAAGATCTTGAATATATGATGAATCTAGGTTGTTGAGAGCTTTGTAGGTTAGAAGTAGGATTCTGAATTCAAGCTAAAACTGGAGAGATAGGATCTCTCCCACTAACTCCAGTTAAGACTCTGGCAGCAGCATTTTGGATCAACTGAAGACTTTTTAAAGAAGTTTTTGGACACCCAGATAACAAACCATTACAGTACAACAGTCCAGTCTAGACGTGACAAATGCATGAACCAGTTTTTCTGCATCATTTTTAAAGTTTAGTGATATTACGCAGGTGGAAGAAGGTGGTTCTAGTAACGTCTTTAATGTAGGGGATAAAAGACATGTCCTGATCAAAAATAACACCAAGGCTTTTAACGTTAGAGTTGGAGGCCAGATTAATATCATCTAAGGAGGGTGAAAGACTGAAAGATTAATTCCTAAGATGCTCAGGTCCTAAAACCCAAACCTCAGTCTTTGTTGAAAAGCAGAACATTCAGAGTCATCCAGGTTTCTATGTCTTTAAGACATTCTTGTAGTCTAAGTAGTATTGATTGGATTCATTGGGTTTCACGGACACGTATAACTGTGTCATCATCAGCATAACAATGAAAATTGTTCTCTTTACAATCTACATAGCTAATGTAGGTCACTGCATCCCTGATGCATCCTTACATTTCTATGCTGATGATACAATTGTTTACTGCCGAGCTAAAACAGTAGCTAAGGCTTTCCAGTTACTGCAATCCGCTTTTGACATCATCCAGTCAGATTTGTTCCGTCTCAAACTTGTCCTAAATGCTGATAAAACAAAAGGGATGTTTTTTT
>JBBPBX010042674.1:7860-25738 GCA_038048925.1 Garcialebias charrua | reverse complement strand
AGAGCACGAGGAACGGTTGGGCCAAGCGTTTATTCCGTGGTGGGGGATGCAATTAGTGCCCGGCTTGTTTTCTTTAACTCTCCATTGTTTTCCTGCAGGTGACACCCCAGAGCTCATCTGCCCTCCTGAGCATTCAGAGAGCCAGGCGGACCGTGCGCCCCCACCATGGCCTTCCCATCAGCCCCCTCTACGCTATGGATCGTCAGCTTATTGACTGTACTATTCACAGCTGCAGTTCACAGCAACATCGTCAACGGTAAGCACATCTATGCTCATTTATCTCTCGGTGCCTCTCCTCGGGGCCCCTGACCCCCTCGACCCCCCTCTCTTTCTGCCTCCGGTGGCGCTGCTTTCTCTGTTGACTCGAGTTCTTTTTTCTTCTTCACTGTACAGTATTATGAAAAGGGGAGCAGGGAAGCGTTATTAACCACACGGGACGCTCCCCACCTCCCTCTGTGGAATGTCTGTTGTTTTTGAGGAATGTGTGTGACTTGCACGTGGGCCCGAGGCTCAGCGTGCACAGGTCCGAGCGTGACGGTTTCCCCCGAAGCATAGTTTTTCTCCACAGACACAAACAGAAGAAAGCACAGAAGCAGGCGTTGTTGCTTTGATGTTCACCTCATCCGTGTTTTCTCAGATTAACTCTCATAGCCGAGGCCCTGAACCTCATTCAAGATGCATCCAAAGATACGATGATCATGAAAACACTTCGCAGAAGAACTACAGTTGGAGGGTTCCCCATTAAGAGTTGCACTGTACAAAAATAAGCTGTAAAACTTTTACCTGTAAATTTGGTGTAACAATAATTTTATTTGGGAAGATAACTACCATATTTCCCGGCGTATAAGTCACAGTTCTTTTGCTTAGATTTGCCAGTCCTGCCAAAGTGACTTATACAGGTGGTCCCCGACTTACTAGCGAGTTCCGTTCCTCCGACTATCTCGTAACATGAAAATCTCGTAAATCGGGGACTACCTGTATATAGGTATAAATACCACACGAGCCGTCACTGAACACGTACATGTGCGGTAATGAACAGTTACCAAGCATTTCAACTATCCTAACACTTTAAAACACTTTAAAATATTTATAAAAAAATAAATAATAATTTCTTACTTTGAGCTGCAGCTGTTTGCCTCCGCTCCGCTACGTCCGAGCTCCCCAGCTTTCTGTAGCACCACGCAGGCCAAACCCTTTACAGGAAGGACTGTTAGTACGTTAACTTCATACATTTGGAGCCAGAAAAAAGTTCCAATAAGTTTTAATAACTTACCAAAAGCCGTCTGCGCGCGCCGCCATTAGCTGCACCTGTTAGCCTAGCCCCTCCAACTCCGTGGTTACTGTTGGGCATTAGCTGCACCAGTTAGCTTAGCCCATCCAAAAAGGCTGTCAGCTTTGTTTCTCCAAGTTAGCTGGGTGTCCCCCGATATCTTCGGCTTCTAGTCCGACATCGAGGCAAGCTCCAGGAACCTCTGATCACACAAAGCCGGCTGTCGGAAAGAAGCTACGAGGCTAATGTTAGCTCGTTGCTAATCCAGTCCGCAGCTTCACGCGGCGCAGTGGGGCTGCTGCTCCTGAGACATCTCCGGGCAGTCCGGTTTAGCTGCGCCTCCAAAAAGGCTGTCGGCTTTGTTTCTCCAAGTTAAGCTCGGTGTCCCCCGATATCTTCGGCTTCCAGTCCGACATCGGACAAAGTCGGCTGTCGGATGGCTCACTCGTGGGCACTGCCGAAAACTGACTGACTGCCGAAAACTGGCGGAAACTGTCGTAAACTGCAGCAAAACTTTGTAAATCGGTTTAAAAATAAAAAATTATGCACTGTACTGTAATTATAATAATAATACTTTATTTATGAACAACCACAGCTGCAACAAAGTGCTGTATGAAATTAAGAACATTTAAACACAAAAAAATATAATAATATTTTTATTTATTTCATATTTTTATTAAATATGATAACCTCGTAAATCTGGAACCTCGTAAGTAAGAGCGCTCGTAAATCGGGGACCACCTGTATACACATTTTCCACATTCATAACACAATTTTTGACTGACACTTTAAATGTTCATTCACAGTGATATGAACCAGAGTAAACATTACCAATTGCAGCCGCTAGAGGCGCGAGAGGGCCCTCTAGGCTTTTGACAACTACTGGTAGGCCTTTATGTTGTTCCTGTACCCAGTGGCGGACTTAGACATTTTGGGGCCCCAGGCAAACTTTTGTAAAGGGGCCCTCCCCCAAGTCAGCCTAAATGTACCATTAGGCCCTGCCCTGAAGGTCAAAGATTTTCATGTTCATAGTCTAATACTGGGAACTAGACAATAAAAACAACTGTTTTTTTTCTCTACTTTAATAAGGTACAACTATCCTTTAAAGTCTTTTTGCAAAACATGTTTTATTATTATCTCGGGGTCTTGTTCACGAATGAGGGAAAACTGGAGCGTGAGATCGATAGGCGGATAGGTGCAGCATCCGCAGTGAAGCGGGTGCTGTACCGGTCTGTCGTGGTGAAGAGAGAGCTGAGTCAAAAGGCAAAGCTCTCAATTTACCGATCGATCTACGTTCCCACCCTCATCTATGGTCATGAGCTTTGGGTTGTGACCGAAAGAACGAGATCTCGGATACAAGCGGCTGAAATGAGTTTTCTCCGCAGGGTGTCTGGACTCTCCCTTAGAGATAGGGTGAGAAGCTCAGTCATCCGGGAGGGACTCGGAGTAGAGCCGCTGCTTCTCCACATCGAGAGGAGCCAGTTGAGGTGGCTCGGGCATCTGGTTAGGATGCCTCCTGGACGCCTCCCTGGTGAGGTGTTCCGGGCATGTCCCACCGGGAGGAGACCCAGAGGAAGACCCAGGACACGCTGGAGGGACTATGTTTCTCGGCTGGCCTGGGAACGCCTTGGGATTCCCCCAGAGGAGCTGCTCCAAGTGGCTGGGGAGAGGGAAGTCTGGGCCTCCCTACTTAGGCTGCTACCCCCGCGACCCGACCCCGGATAAGAGGAAGAAAATGGATGGATGGATGTTTTATTATTGCAATAAAAGGCTCTAAATCAAGTCTTACACCAAAATTCAACAACACTAAATAAACACAAACAAATAGAGAGGGTAGATGTGAGCAATACAGTAGAAATATATTTTCCTAAATTATAAGATTTTCACAACTTTAATTCTTTTAACGTTATATTACATATTCTGTAACAGGGAACAGTTGTTAGATCAATGTGAAAAAGTGAGTGTGTGTAGTTGAGATGTGGTACTTTGAGATGAATTCACACACTGGCTCGATATGAACAGCAAGATGTCCAGGCATGAGACACTTTTTACAGCATTAAGTGATCATGAATTACCTTGATTATTCAGCTGGACTTCTATGAAAGTTGTCTTCTGTCTTGTTTCTGGTCTTTAATGATGCATGTTTAAAGACTGCATCTGAAAAAAACAACAAATATGTTAGTGTTGGAGGAAATAAAAGAAAAAATAAGACATTATTACATTTAACACATGTGAAGGCTCTCATTTATCCAAGTTTCCATAATTAAGACTGAAAGTTTTGACTTCTTTTTAAACCTTAAAACTTACACAGACTGTAAGACGTACTGTAAACTAAATGACTCAAATAATGTCACAGATTTTTCCACCTGGATTATTGAGCATGCATCAGGGAATGTCACTTTTCATTTATATCAATTTTTACATTTTAGATAACATTTTAATTTAGCAATCCTAGCCTTTTGATTCTGTTGTTTTAAACTAACAGTGGCATTTCTGTCCAAAGCAAACCAGTCATTATTAAAAAACACATTTTTGCATTACTCTGAAAGCTATAAGTTGTGCTTTATAATGTATTTAATGGAGGGACTATGGACCAAATAACAAAACAATGATAGTCTGATGAAGTTTTAACAGTCAAATATTTTGTAAAATGGTTGAGAATTTTTTTTTATAGATAACTGTGGAATATTTTAGATCTATTCTATTCAATGTAAAGTCCGAATAATTTAATAATACTGTATACTAAGCAAGCAGGGCAGAGAGCTAAAGTAGGTAAAATATATAATCCCCTCTCTCCTATTTAAGTCAGAAGATTTAGGTCGAATATCTTTTAATATTTTGATACAGAAAGAAAACGTGAAAATAGTGGTTGTCTCAGCTGATTACTGTTAGGATTTCTTTTACCCAACCTACAAAATAATTTCTAAAACTCGTACCTCATCTTGCTGTAAATCCTTTATCTTCATCTTGAGTCACTGCCTCGGCGCCATTAACTTCCTCCTGGATCCTGATGTCCGGCGGCGGTTCCGACACACTTTTAAATGGGCCGCTGCCGCTCGTGACCGTCATTAGCAGTTGATGAAGTTTTAGAATTCGACCCATTAAAAAAGGTTGTCACTTTCGGTAGTGAAGAAACATACGTTATTGTTTTTTGACGCTTTTTACGTTTTTCAGCTCCGCTTTTCTGTCTCCTGTCTCCCGCTTCCTTCTCACACAAAACAGCAGCGAGCATACAGCACTTCCTGGATTAGTGGGTGACGTCATGACGCATGACGGAATAGTCCATTTTAGTAGGGGGGTACAGAACTCAACCGTTTTTTCTGTTGCGTTTTTAAAGATAGTTTTCATCGTAACTATAATTATTTTTATGTTAAACGTACATTAACAAGCAGGAGCAATGTTAGGGATGTAGGTGACGGCTGGGGGCCCTGCTGAATGGCGGCCCCTGCTGATTGGCGGCCCTAGGCTACGGCCTCATTCGCCTGAATGGTAGATCCGCCACTGCCTGTACCACTACCCCCACCGTTCCCCACCAACAATTGACCACTAAAGTGTGTTTATTAAGGAAAGAGTTAAACTGAGACACACCTTTGCTATAACGTCGAGCAAACAAATAAATGTTTTTAAGTGTTAATCTTGTTAAATTTTGAAGAACTGCAACAACGAGTCCTCCCGTGTGCGCGCCTGCGGCCGCCAATCAATTTTTGGCACGACAGCGGCCCACGTTTCCCAGGGGTCAGCCGTAACACATAATAAATGCAACTTATACTCTGAAGTGACTTATACACCGGAAAATATGATAATATTTTTGCGGAAAAGTTACAGCAGCTAATTCTTTAAATTATCTGTTGCATTACAGCCAACGTTTACACTTGTAATTGCTCAAAACATTGTTAAACATCAACAGATTTTTCATTAGTTTAACTCAGTTAAATCTTTTCAGGCCTAATAAATTTTTATATATGTAATTGCTCAAAGATTTGTCACGTTTGCACAATTTTGCATCATTTGAATTAATTAAATTAGGTAATTTCTAACTTTTTTAACTTGGCATCACTCTGCTATGTTGGCTAATTATTTTAAAACGTAATTAGTAAAACTATAAATCATCTGCTTTACTCTCTAACTAAACTTTAGACAACATTTGTATAAATTGTACCAAATAAAATGTCATGTCCTGATGCTGGGTGTATGTTTTTAGGTAAGGAGTTGTATTTAATGGACTGTACTGATATGTTTTTGTTCCCCGTTACTGAGTAAAGAGGGGAAATGGAAATACTATCCATCCATCCATCCAGCATGTGCCTACACCTAGGCTTAAGAAAGGTCACTAATAAAAATTGGGTTGCCACGTAAAAAAGGGCCCCCACCATAGATAAATGTAAACTGACCACCCCAATCATTTGAGTAAACAATGCTTTCTAGTTTTTAATATTGCTTAAATGTATATATTTCCTCAAATGACGGGGGTGGGCCTTGGCGTGGCTGAAAATGAATCTGTGGTGGTCTAGGCCACCATTGGCCACCCCATGGCTCCGTCATTGCACCTGGTCGTGGATAAAATGGATTGAAATTGTTTATTGAACCTTAGATAAATAACTATTAGCTGACTTTTTATGTATGTGCACGTTTCTGTTCAGTGCCCTGAGATGACTTCTGCTGTAATTAGGGTGCCACACGAATAAACTGAATTGAAATTCAAGTAAAATTGCGCTCTGCACTCACCAGAATCCGTCACTCCTGCCTCAGGCAAGCCACAAAAAAAAAAAGAAGTAAAACAAACAAAAAACAAACAACTCACAAATAAATAAATAAATAAATATAAACAGAAAAGCTTGAAATACTCATCTGAAACTACAAAGATTCACTGTTCAACCCCCTCAGTGATGGGGGACATATACATGCTGCTTGTTTAATGTGGTTTTAATATGTTTATGATTTAAAAGTTAGTGCTGACTAAGTATTTTGTTATATGGCGTAACAGTCTTATCTTGTTGGTTACTTAATTATTACTGTGCTGAGTATGCTCTTCATGTAAAAGCCCAACAAGCATGAAGAAAGCTCTTTGTGCAGCACATCCGTTGTATGCTGTGCATATGCTATAGGGGTGTAACGGTACGCTAAAATCACATTTCGGTTCGGTTCAATTACAAGGAGGGCTCGGTTCGGTTTATTTTCGGTTTATTTTCGGTACAAAAAAAAAAGACAAAGTAAAGACTTACAAAATGTTTATTTTGAAAATATGCCAAAAATATGTTTGTATTGTATTGTAGTAATAAATAAAAGTGACCCATTTGGATGATATTTTAAATAAACAGCACTCTACAATAAATAAATTATATTAAAAATAATAAAAATCTTAATGAATACAATAACAGTCAGAACCAGAACAATAAGCAGCAACAGACTGTTTACAATCTTAACTAATAAAGTTTTTGTCCAGTAGCACCAGTGTGGCTGTATTTGTCCTCATTACTCACAACCTCTTCTTGGTGGGACTGGTCCTGGAACAGTTCCAGAGTTCAATTCAGTCATCACACACTTCTTAGCTGCAGCAGGTGATCTCTGGTGGATTTCCCTGAAGTGGAAGGAGAGCAGCTACCTCTGTAACTGGAAATACTGGAAATAAAACACAGAGGTAAAAAAATAAGTTAATAAGATTATAATTTTAAATAATAATAAATTATAAATAATAATTATAATAAAATAACAATACCTCTTGAACGGTTGAATATCTCACTCATCATCAGGGCAGGGTTTAAATCAGCTCCAGGACTTGTTGACCATCAGTTTTAGTTTTTTCATAAAGAGCTGAACTTTTTGACTTAAGTGTTGACGTGATGGATGTCTCATAGCAAGGATCAACTGTGCATTAAAAACTTTCAGACTTAGATTCAGAGCTTTAAAAACTCATACAGTTTGTGTTATTGATCTGGACCCATCTAAATTACCTGATGAAGTTGTTTAAATGCAGCTGTGTTGTTAGCGCACTTTGTAGAAGTTGTTTAAATGCAGCTGTGTGGTTAGCGTACTTTGTAACAGCTCGTTCACGTTCTGATGACGTAGTTTCCAGCGCGTTCACGTTAGACGTGTTGCTGCTGCAGATCCAGTCTTCATGAAAAAACGTCCACACACACAGCTTTGTGCGCTCGTCTTTTAACAAGAAAACCATAACGTTAACAAACAGGAAACCGCAGCGAGAAGCTAACGGCTAATGCTGCGCGTGCTGCGAGATAATAGCTCCGTGCTGAAACGCGCCCAGGAAATTTTGTTCCGCGGCGCACATATTAACATTCAATGAGTGAAAAAATAACCGTTTCGGTACAGCACGTTCGGTTCGGTCCACCTCCGTACCTTTTCGGTTCGGTACACCAACTACAACCGTTACATGCCTAATATGCTAAACTGTATCGTCCACGTTGAAATAAACTTCTAGTCTATTCTATATACCTGCTGAGAACAGGTGATCAGATTGCATCCAAGCTTAGCTCCGCACATAGCAGTGCAGAAGAAAGAACACGTGTCATGACTAAAACTGGACGCGTAATGGTATAGGAGAGGATTTGATGAGAGGAGCACTTTGTAATGATATCATCCCTGGTGTGAGTACCAAGTGAGCAGGAATACACTGTCCAGTTTGCTTCCCAATTACATAACTCTCAAGTGACTGGCTGCCGGTAATACAACCTTTAGAGAGCAGAGTGTACCGGAGACAGAGTGTATCATGATTGGCTCCCCAGCCATAGAGAATTGATTGACACAGGTAGAATCTGTGTTGCCATTTTCTCAATATGGTTGGGGTTTAATTGCGGACAGTCTTTGGCACGGAAGCGTGAGCCAATTTAGCAGGCGAGCAGCCTTCCAACGGACATATTCTGATTTGCATTAGGAATGTATACGATCTCGGAGGCCTATTGTGTTCACTTGTGCTCATCCACTGTATTTGTGCAATCATACGCTTGAATAAATGTGTAAGTCCACAGATGCAAGCCCACACACACTACCATTTACCATTCTTTGATGTTGTTTATCTGTATAAGCCATTTAAAAAAAAAACTTTCCTTTTAATGAGGCATTGAGTTGAAATGCATTTAAGGATGAAATATGGGGATGGAATAAATGTTATTGTGTTTTGCTGTTGGTCAGTGAGTGAAGCAACATTGAAACTAGGTCTGTACGATAAATTTTGCGGGGCGATTAATTGTCTCAGAAATTATTGCGGTAAACGATAATATTGTTTGAAATTTGACCATAATTAGTAATTACAGGTAGACCTCGACTTACGTACAAACTGCACCTTATACGTACAATATAAGTATTTTACCAAGCACGTAGCCTATCCTAACACAGTACCCTACATAATTATCAAAACACACATACATTTGGGAGCCATAATGAAAGGAAAAAATAGTTAATAACCTACTGCTGGTGAAGCCTTCCTCCGTCCCTCCTCCGAATTCTCCATTGCGTTTACGTCGTAAAACCTCCGTACAGCTCGGTCCATCCTCCGTACGTATTCGTTTACAACGTAAAACCGCATTCACAGTACACACAGGAACAGTAAGTTGTACTATGTACAGTTTGTTTTTGCTTTTTGAATGTCCAGAGGACCAGACTTAACTTTTTTAGAGAGTACAGGACAGCTGTAGCCTACGCAGCTAAGCTAAGCTACTGCCGGAAACTTGCGTAACTCGGCCTTTCAAAATAAAATTTTCAAAACAATTAAAAAAATAATAATAATTTATGGGAGGTGCGTCGTAACCGCAAAACGTCGCAACTCGAGGCCGTCGTAAGTCGAGGACTACCTGTATTGTCAAATTTAAGAAGAAATGTTGGTTAATTTTTGTGTGTAGTACCTTTTTTGACCACTGTATGGCAGTATAAGACCGTTTGAACCGAAGGATGGATAGTGAGGGAGCGAGCAGCGTGTCTCTTTAAGAAAAATGAGAGGGTGGCCTCTTGACGTGACATGGGCGGTCGCTATTTCCTTTTTTTTTTCGGTTCTCAAAATGGCGGACGCTCGGTGTGGTTTGAGCACTTTAGCCTAGCATTTGTCACACAAAGCTTTTAATAAAAAATGAGTCAACAGGAATTCTGGAGCTTCGACAAGACAGAGATTTTTTCTCAGAGGTCGGCCTGTTAGCTTAGCTTGTAGCTCTCAGCTTTAGCTGCTTTTAACGATCCAAAAACGCAATTTTTGGATCGTTTAAACGGATTTTAAATAGAAACGCAAAAGGGATGGGGTCTGTGAAGAGCACCGGAGTTGAGCCTTTTGTCATCCAGTGTCTTCAGTAGAAAGAGAGAGACACAAAGAAATGATAAAACCGATAAATGAAAATGAGGTTGATAATTTTTATTTTATTTTTTATTCATTTTAAAATACAACACAAAACAATCTCACATTTGAGACTTTACAATATAAAATAAAATGAAGGGTAGCAGAATGAAGAAAATAATCTTATTATATCTGCCCTTTTACAAAAAGTCGTTTCAAACAAAAAACAAACAAACCATATAACAAGTTACAGATTTGAAAAAGAGCAACTCATATAATTTTCAAACTAAAAAACAATACACAATATACTATTTCATATACATTTTTGCAATAATTTAGTTTTGACCATATTCTTAAAAATAATCATTGATTTAGCATTTTTAATTTCAGTTTCCAAATTATTCCACAATCCACTTCCTTTGATTGAGGTTGACCGACCCCTCAAATTGGTTCTATATTTTGGTTTCACAAAAATCTCTGTTCCCTTAAGATTATAACAGCTTTTACGTTTTAACGAAATGTACAGTATTTGTATAACCAATGGTAGTTCATTTTTATGAGCTCTATACATAATTGACAGAATATTGCAATCCACCAAGTCATGGAACTTTAACTATTTCAATTGGTGAAATAATGTGCTTGAAGGGTGACAATAATGTTTTCTAGTGATTATTGTTATAGCTCTTTTCTGTAGTACAAAAACAATTTCCGTAAATGTTTTACAAGCTTTACCCCAAACATCAATACAATAAATTATGTGTGGAACAATAATTGTATTGTACAACAAGTACAAAGCTTTGTCATTTAACAGGTTCCTGACTCTATATAATACAGCAATTACTTTAGCTATTCTTGTCCTAACAGAATTTACGTGATGTTTCCACGTCAGTTTGTCGTCAATAATAACACCCAAAAACTTCACTTCACTCACACGACAGATCTCTACACCATCAATCATAAGTGAAACATCAACAGTTTCCTTTTTTCCACTGAATATCATGTACTTAGTTTTTTTTAAATATTTTTACAATTTTTTCAAGCGATTAATTGATTTATTGTTTATCGTGACAGGCCTAGTTGAAACTGGGATGAGGCAAACATTTGTGAAATTGAACATACAGAAAACTGTTAAACAGTAGAAGCAATAACTACTCCCAGACTGAGTCGCCGATGATGAAACATGAAATTCCCGTCAGGATGCTGACCCAGGCCGTGTAGCTCATCATTGAATCCCAGGTAGCGGTTCATTATTTGGGTCCAAAAATGGTTCTGGCTCTCATTCAGAAGCATGTCACATTTGATTAAGGTGTTCCCACAGGGAGGCCTGACCATGCATGACCAATTCTTGCTTTGGTTTCACCCAAGCACTGTTTTACATTATCATGTCAGTCAAAGAGAGTAATTAGGCCTGAGACGCCTGACAGCGTTTAAGACATGAGAAAACACGTCAAGGAGTGGAGTTGAAAGGAGAATGAGGAATGGACTTAGCAACTTCTCATGCTCTTTTAGGACAGAGCTGCAGGTTCTTCTGGAACAAGTCTTTTTGTTAAACCTCAGACACCTGTGTCGAAGTCATTGATCACACCTGCTTTACGAAGCCAATCGTGAAAAAGTTGGGATGTTGTGAAAAAAAAAATAAAACCAAAACAAAAAAAATAATTTGCAAATCTCATAAATTTGAATTTTATTTACCAAATTAAATGAAATTCAATTCATTTTGGTCACTTCAATGACCAACATTAACAGAATGATTGTTTAAACTAAGAACTTGTATCAATTAGTTGGAATTTTTTTTTTTTTGATGGCATCTTTAAAAAAGTTGGGACAAAGCAACAAACAGCTGTAAAGATAAGTGATATGAATAAGAAACATCTGGATGTATGGAGGACCGAATGTGACAAAATAAATGAAATAACTAAATACATAATAATGAAATGTATCATTTAGATATTAAATATACCATTAAATCATTAAATTCACAATTAAATTACTTATTTTCTGATTTTTTTATTTTATTTTATTTTGTCACCATACGCTGGAGGATGTAACGTGACTAAATGAAATAAATAAATAAATCATGAAATAAGTAATTTAATTGTGCATTTAATAATTTAATGATGTATTTAATATTTAAATAATACATTTCATTATTACGTACAGTATTCATTTATTTAATTTAGTCACTTTCGGTCCTCCATACTGGAGGAGCATTTTGCAACTAATTAGGTTAACGGATCAGTGAGACGACTTGTTAAGAAAGAGCATTTTAAGAGGCTGACACTCTCAGAAGTAAAGATGGGCAGAGGTTCACCAGTCTGCATGAAGTTGTGTGTAAAAATAGTGGAACATTGAAGAGACTGAACATCCCATCGTCTACGGTTCATAATATGATCAAAAGATTTCAAGAATCTGTAGACGTCTCCGAGCTCGAAGTACAAGGCTGAAAGTCAGTATTGGATGATCTTTGGGCCCTCAGGGGCCACAGGTCTGATTCCGCTCTGGATTCAGGAACACTTCCACAAACCATTGTCTGTAAACACAGTTACACAGATGCTGAACACCATCCAGACACGACGTTGTCTTCTACAGAACAAATCTATACAAACGGTTCTGTGGTAAGACAAATAGTTTGAAAGTTGCTGTTTTCACAACCATGGATGCCACATCTTATGTTCTGAAGAGGAGAAGGTCCATCCAAGCCTGTTGCCGGTAGGGCTGTGTAATAATATTGATTTTGCGATATATATCGATTTTTTTCTTTCCTAGAAAAAAATCGATATTCATCCGCAAGTATCGTAACATCCAACTGTCACCCTGCTCACCCATGCTTGCTTCGCCGGGAGAGTGATTAGGTCATCCAGCCACTAAACGATTCAGAGCAGGGCACTTTATTTACTTTACAAATGCATGTAAGCTACAGTTTTTTACTGATTCAATTAAAAGAAACATGTTTTCTCACCACTTCTTTGATTAATTTTGTCCAGCTGTCGACTTTAAGTCTGTGTCCATGTCCAACCAGAGCCAGGTATTGAGTAGTTGGTGCTTTTAATCAGTTTTCAGTTAAATTAATTCAATCCAAGTCTATAACAGTCACAAAATGTCACCAAAATCACTCTGTCCCTCTAAAATCTTTCAGAAAATCGCAAACGTGTATTGAATTGTATAGTTTGATGAATATCGCAATATATATCGTATCGTGAGCAGAATATTGTGTATCGTATTGTATCGTGAGATTCTTGTATCACTACAGCCCTAGTTGCCAGCCCACAGCTCAAAGTTTAAAAGCCTGCCTCTTTGATGGTATGGGGGTGAATTAATGCCTATAGCATGGTAAACTTACACATGTGGAAAGTTACCATCAATGTAAGAAAGTATTTACAGGTTTAGAACATGTGCTCGTACGCCGAAACAGGTGGCGCAGTGGTAAAGCTGCTGCCTCTCAGCAAGATGGCCGCCGAATCAAATCCTGACCGGGGGAGCCATTCTGGGTGGAGTTTGCATGTTCTCTCAGTGCATTTGTGGGTTTCCTCCGGGTACTCCGGTTTCAAGGATTCAATGTTCTTTATCGTCATTCACGTCACACGTGGTACATGAGGTGGAACGAAACTAAGTGCACAGGGTCCCAGTTAGTTACAGCCAACAAAAATACAAATTGTAAAGAAAAACAGTGATAAGATCCAAGACATGGACTAAGAAATACACTAAGCACTAATAGTACAAAACAATGCGCCAAACAGCAGCAGCACGAACATGAGTCTGTGTGAGCCGATGAGGACGAATGGACACAGCAACAGGAAATAAATCAGAATATAATTAATTAATTATAATTAATTTAACAGTTTTAATCGTCCAAAATCCTGTTTTTGGATCGTTATTGCTAAGCTGAGAAGCTAATTAATCATAATAAATTATAATAAATGAATAAATTCCTCCCGCAGACCAAAAACATGCATATTAGACTGATTTGTGACTCTGAATTGTCTCTAGGTGTGAGAGAGAGTGAATAATTGTTTGTCTAGTTTGTCTCTGTGATGGACTGGAGACCTGTTCAGGGTGTCCCCCACCTGCTGCACAGTGACTTCTGGTTATGGACACCAGTGACCCCCGTGACCCAAAATGGAAGAAGCAGGTAAAGATAATTGACGAATGGAAAATTAAACTGAATTTTGCTAAGAAGACTGAACAACTAGAAATTTAAATCAGGCAAGAACGAGACAACAATCTCCATCAGCTGGTTGTCTCAGTTCCTACACTCCTCCAGTCTGTTGTTAAATAAAGAGAAGATGCTTCTCGCTGATAAACACGTCCCTGTCCCAACTTTTCTTAGTGTTTTTGTTGCCATACAAATCCAAAATTACCCTTTTTTTCCCCATAAAATATTTCTTAGTTGCGAAATTTCAGTTTCATTGTGAAATAAATGTTTACGAGATTTGCAAATCGTTTTTTGAAAACTTTTTTTTAATGATATTTGACATTGACTTCTGTATTGTGGTGGTGCAATTACTCATTCCTGAAAAAAATGTCTGAATCATAAGAAACAAGGAAACTCACACGTTGTTTGTGAGTCAGTGGTGGAATTTCTCTGTGTCCCCCAACAGAATATGACAAATGAAGACTTTCCCTTAATGCAGCCAGCTCTGATTAACAAAACAAAACAATGCCACGAGTATACACTTATGTAAATCTTGTATTTTTGCAGTTGACATGTGAGTAATACTCAAACAGCGCCGCTGAACTTTGAGTGTAAAACGTTGGCCGTGGCGCAGGTCCATAGCTCACATCTTTCTTCGATCCGTCGTTTCGGTGTTGTTGTGACACCGCGGCAAAGCCGCTAAGTAGAAGATGGATTAGGGTGGTTGAGTATTCGGATAATGGCTTGTCATAATGGAGAAGTCCATGCAAGAAGGGCCTGGAATAGAAGAGGCGCTACTTAGCATAAATAATTCAACGTTATGTATCAGAGAAGGAAAAATGACGAGCTCAGCAAATCAATGTTGGAGCAGATAAGCCATAAAAGAGCGGGGCATGCCCATTACTGCTGGACTCAGAGTGCTCAGTAAATTAAAACTATCTGGACTCTGTCTCCTCGCGTCAAATAAAGATGGAGAGACAAACAAACAAAGCTTCACTGATAAATTACAGGCTTATTTCACAGCAGTAAGTCACGACTGTTTAAACCCCTGACCAACCATGAACTCTCATATCTCGTGCACGTCAAGTCGGGGAAAGGACGGCATTAGCCGAGTTGTTTCTGGATCCATCATTTTAGAGCCATGGTCTGCAACCTTTACAATCAAAAGAGCCATTTTACGCCTTTGTTCACTAAATTAAAAGTGTTCAGAGCCGCAACATGCTACAACTGTGGTTATCAATTGGTGGCCCATGGGCCACTTTAGGTTTGTTGGAAGGGGCTTTTGTGGCCACTAGGGGTGACATTATGAAAATAAAATAACTACCGTACTTTTCGGCAGATAACACGCTGTTTTTTTACTCATTTGAAGGCCCTGCGGCTTATACGCCGAAGCGTGTTATTTATGGATTTTTCCCCATATTTTTAGACCCATTTTTGGCTCTGATATCGCCGTTTTTCATTTTGGCCAAAAGATGGTGCAGTACCACTTTTGTCCGCTAGGGGGACACTTCCAGAGGCGTACCGGTACACCTACCATTTCTAGCTCATGTGTCCGAAAAAAGCCTCCTCTGCT
The DNA here is from genome assembly GCA_038048925.1 of Garcialebias charrua. NCBI lineage: Eukaryota > Metazoa > Chordata > Actinopteri > Cyprinodontiformes > Rivulidae > Garcialebias > Garcialebias charrua. Next base: position 10,488 of record JBBPBX010042674.1, on the reverse strand, counting down.
CAGACTGCTCTGTCGCTGCCCGCCTCCTGCTCTGGAAGTAGCTACTATTAGCTGTGACGTTAGCTGTTTTTTTTAGCAGGATAACTCATAAACCACACCGCGGATTTTCTTGAAACTTACAGAGCGTAATTATTTGATGGTCATTTACAAACTGTTAGCTGCAGAAGATATTTAGAGCTATAAAAAAATTTGCTCTTTTAGCTGTTAGCAGTTAGCTCCGTGAACAGATACCTACTGTTTGAGATAAACAGCTCTTAAACCACTCAACGGATATTTTTTAGGCTTACAGAGTGTAATTATATGGGTTTAATTTACAAACTGTTGACCTGTATAAGACATTTGAGATAAAATTCGATTTATTTATAATTTATTTTCGTAGCGCCCGAGACTGTTTGGAAGAAGTCAAACCGAAACAATTTAAATTTAGCAGATTTGACCATTTCGTGAATTGATTAAGGAACGGTTAAGCTCAGGAACCCTTGTGCTATAATGTCAGCTAAGAAATATATTTTTTCTCAGCAAAGAAATAATTGTTTTTACCGTGTTAATCTTGTAAAGTCCTTCGTGCTGGCTCGCTTCTGTGGCCGCCATTTTCAGCAGGGCAAATGAGGCGCTGACGCGTCGCGTAGCGGTGACGCATAATCGATGCGTCTTATAGGGCGAAGCAACATATTTATGGATTTTTCCAATTTATTGACAATAATTGGACAAAGTGGGTTGTACACAGAAGCGTGTTAAACGCCAAAAAGTACGGTAATAATTTCTATTTTTACAATTTAAGACAAAAGAAAAAAACAATTTTAAAGAGAGGGTTTGTTAATTAATAAAAACTATGAACTATACAAATCTAGGCAAGAAAGTTAATGCGCAATAATCCAGGTACCCAATCCAATAATTCTCAGTCGGGTCATCTGGATAGTTTTTTATAGAAACGTTGTCCAGATGACCCGACTGAGAATTATCGGACATACAAATCTAGGTATTTTTGTTGTAATTGTGGGAAAATGAATTAAGTATAGAAATAAAGCATGAAGTTAAAGTTTTACTCCTTGTACTTGTTCCAATATACCATTGATGATACATTATCCTGGAAATAACATATAAGTTCAGTTAAAACTAAACTATCTAGGTCTATTGCAATATTTTACAGAGTTAGAGATTTATTAAATGATAAGGCACTTTATTTGTTGTATAATACATTATTTGTGCCACACTTAATTTATGGTGTTAGCGTTTGGGGTACAGCATGTAAATCAATTACAATGCCTATTTTTATATTACAGAAAAGAGTTATTAGAATTATCACAAGAATGAATTTCCACCATCCATCAAGCATTTTGTTTTATCAAATGAAAATACTGAAGTTTTATGATTTAGTTGATTACAATATTTTGTTAGTTTTGTATAATGCACAGAATAATGCACTTCCTTCAAATATTCAAAAATATTTTGATAGAAGAACGAGTAGTTATAATCTTAAGGGGACGAATGTTTTTGTTAAGCCACATTTTAGGACTAGTTCACGGGGAAGATCTACCTTAATTCGAGGAATAGGGTTATGGAATGAATTGGAATCAGATATTAAAGTGATTCATTCGATGGCTGTTTTCAAAAGACTGATTAAGTTTAATCGGCTAAAATTATACATTTAGATGTGTTGGAACTTAAATGTTGTATGTGATACAGAAGGTATAAAATATATAATATAAAATTAAAAATTATAAATTTAGTAGTTCTTTATCTTGGAAATCAAGTGAGTTGGTTGTATGAAGAGTTTATTGAAGGTTGAAACTAAGTTATGGAAATCAAATGAGTTGCTTATATGAATTGTTTATTGGAGTATAAGGGTCAGAAAAAATAAGATTTTTTCTTCTTCTGCCGCCTTTCATTTTATATACCTATGTCTTTTTAAAAATTTTCTCCTACTGTATGTATTATTGTTGTGTGCTTTTTATAAAATGAATGAATGAATCAATCAATCAATGAATCAATCAATGAATGAATGAATCAATCAATCAATCAATATCCACATATTTGCAAATGAAACGACGTAAAAACGGCTAAAACTAGTAGTTTTTTTAATTTTTGTATAACAACCAATTCAGTTTTGGTCAAAGCTTGAAAGAGCCGCTGCAGAGGGACCAAAGAGCCGCATGTGGCTCCAGAGCCGTAGGTTGCAGACCCCTGGTTTAGAGCAAGTGAACGAATCAAGAAGACACTAATTGCACGCTGCTTAGCATATCCATTTCCACAGCTGGATGTGCAGAAGGAAAGTGCCTCTCAGAAGGGCACCAGATTAGCCATGCAGTTGGCCGCGGCTGCGCCCCGGTTCCGTAATGTTGACCCAATTACCCGGGGGTTGCGGTGGAGTATGCGAGGCTCTGTCTGTCTGAGTGCTCAGATGACAACAAGTGGAGCCCTCGCGCGCCGCGACCTCCCATCAGCCACCTGGCCCTCAGATCCGCAGCAGCCATCAGATCTCAGCCACCGTGAGGAACTTGGCTTTTTGTGACCAAAAAACAAAACAACACGCCTAATTGTTTATTTACTCCGAGCTCTGCGAGTCGGAAGCATCGACTGAAGCCCGACGCTTCCAGCTGAGGCCGGTAATGAATAAAGATTAAAGGG
>JBBPBX010042673.1:4575-23075 GCA_038048925.1 Garcialebias charrua | reverse complement strand
GGGCTCTGTGAGTATGGAATTGGGGATCCGTTGCTATGGGCCATTCAGTCCCTATTAGACCTGTCGCAGTAAACAATTATCAACCACCTTTTCATTTATCAGCTTTATTGTTTCTTCATCTCTTTCTACTGAAGACACTGGATGACAAAAGACTCAACTCAGGTGCTCTTCACTGACCCCTCCCTTTCTCTTTTTTCTTTAAAATCCGTTTTAACCATCCAAAATTGCATTTTTGGATCGTTGAAAGCTAAGAAGCTAAGCTACAAGCTAAGCTAACAGGTCGACCTAGGGGAAAAAACCTCCGTCTCGTCGAAGCTCCAAAATTCACAGTTGAAACCTGTACCTTCATGTAAAAAGTTGTTTTTCTCTGCAAAAAGAAGCTGAGAACTTGTTTATTGATTTTTTTATTAAAAGCTGTGTGTGAAAAATGCTATGCTAAAGAGCTCAAACCACACTAGAGTGTCTGCCATTTTGAGAACCGACAAAAAGGAAAGAGAGACAGCCCATGTCACGTCAAGGGGCCTCCCTCCCTTTTTCTTAGAGACACTGATCGCTCCCTCACTATCCATCATTTGGTTCAAACAGTCTTATACTGCAATCTCGTGGTCAACAAGGTACAGTACTACCAAGCAAATTAACCAAAATTTCTTCTTAAATTTGACAATAATTACTAAATTATTGTCAAATTTCAAACAATATTATCATTTATCGCAATAATTTCTGAGACAATTAATCGCCCAGTGCAGCAGGGTTGGAGGGAGTAAGGTTTGGTGGATTCAGGATTCTGTCTGTGCTGTTTGCAGATGATGTGGTTCTGTTGGCATTGTGGTATAATCTTCAGCTCTCATAAGAGCAGTTCACAGCCAACTGTGAAGTGGCTGAGATGAGACTCAACACCTCCAAATTTGAGACCATGGCCATCGTTCAGAAAAGGGTGGATTGCCTTCTCCAAGTTGGAGGTGAGGTGTTGCCTTTAATGGAGAAGTTCAAGTAATTAGTTTTTTGTTGTTGTTGTTATCACGAGTGAGGGAAGAATGGAGTGGGAGAACAACAGATGGATTGGTGATGGTTGTATTGCAGATTATGTGCTGGTCCATTGTGGTGAATAGGGATCTGAGCTAAGGCAAAGCTCTCTGTTTACTGGTTGGTCTATGCTGCTACCCTCATCTGAGGACACCAACTGGGAAATGACCGGAAAAAAAAAACAAAAAATTGCTTATACAAGTGGTTGAAATGAGTTTTCTCTGCTGGGTAGCTGGACTCTCCCTTAGAGATATGGTGAGAAGTTCAGTTATATGAGAGAGACTCAGAGTAAAGCTGCTGCTCCTCCACACTGAGAGAGGAGCCAGTTGAGGTGTTTCAGGCATTTGTTAAGGATGTCCTCATGGCACTTCTCTGGGTAGATGCTCTGAGAATGTCCAACTGGGAGGAGACCCTGGACATGCTGGAGAGACAGTCTCTTGCCTGTCCTGGGAATGCCTTGGAATCCTCCTACAAGAGCTGGAAAAGAAATGTCTGGGCCTTCCTACTTAAGCAGCTGCCACCAACCTGACTCTGAAACTAGCTGAAGATAATGGATGGATGAATGAATGAATGGAACATTTGAAAGTAACATAAATCAAGCTTTTATCATTTCTTTAACAGCTGTTATTTAGCATTGTAAGGACTATTTTCTTTTTCAAAATTGGGGAAATGAATCCTTCTCAGATGTACTTCCACTTCACAAATTTACAACTGATCTTGTAGTTAAAGTACAGATGCAAACAATCAAGTTTCCATTAAAGAGGGTCCACGTTTAACAAGTTGTTTAATCTATTTTAAAAATACAAAAATATTATAGCCTGTATGTAGCTTAGTTATGCAAACGTCACTTTTGAATCTTCTGAAGAAAGTGTTCATGATTGTAAATTGTGTTTTTGTGCAGACTTAGTCCGCAGCTGTCTCAGGAGGTGATGCTGGATGAGGTGAGCGACGCAGTCCTCGTCAACATGCTGTGGGAAACTCAGCTGTACCTGTTTGAGAAGAGGGAGGTCCTTCAGTCTCTGGCAAAATTCTTACTAAACAACTGACAGGACGAGGAAATCACTAAGAGTTGCCAGAAGAAGGAAGAGACATTACTGAGCCGTGTAGCTGCCTCAAGACTTGATTCTCTGTGTCGATGGTACTTTTAAAGAAGTAAAGCGACTTTTATATTCCAGCTGAAATAAGCATTTAGAAGATATTTAAACATGGCAGACACTGACTGCAAATCCAGGGTTTAAACCGACTTACTTGCTGAAACAATAATTACCAGTATGTAGCATCATGTGACCTTATCACTGCTGTGTTTATTAGGTTTACAGGTTTTATATATATATATAAAAGAGAAGACTTAATAAAATCTTCCCAACGTCAACAGTTAGTAAAACATGGAGTGGGCAGAGGAAGTGGCATTAACTGACACAAACAACTGTGAAAGTTTTAACCAGGTTTGGTTGTTGCAACACACACAAACAATGAAATAAAACCCAGCCCTGTCTATTATAATCAAAGGAACACTTAATACCTCTGACCATGCTTTTTACATGTTTGTTATTTATACTGAACTTTGACACATTTGCCTTCACCCCTGATGAGTAACTTTCACACTTTACGTCTTAAAAATTCACACTTGACTTCAAATGTTTCCTGTTTTGACCTCACAGAGTGCGAGTGAAGTCAAAAACTTCTTCAACCTAGACCGAGTAACAGACCTGCTGCTGCTTGCACAGCATGAACAGGAAGCAATTGTTTTGTAATTTATTCTTTTTGTGTTGTTGTTTATTGAAGTGTGTAATAAATTATATCACTACTGACCTCACGTGTATGTGACTGATTTAGTGCTGGGGTCATAAGCATCCCTGCACAGAGTTTCTAGGCCTAGCATTTTACAAATTGCAAACATTTTCAAACTTTAAAAATTAGAGTAGTAAATTATAAGTACAAATAATTTACCACTATGGTAAGAATTGCTTGTACTCTTTTTTTTTTAAAACACCTGTTTTGTTATTGAGGTTTTTGCGCATAACTGCATTGCTAGTCTGCACTGAATGTTTTAGAATTTCAAGTTTATTAATAAAATTTTAGGACCTGATAAAAAGTGTAAGCATCATCAATAAGTGAGCTTCCTGTGTGTTTGAGCGATGATCCTGAGAAGATAACATAACTTTATTTTCATGTTTGTAAGGAGAAGATTTTACAGGTACAAAGAGAACCATCTGTAGCTCAGATATTGACACAAAGCTCCTAAAAGCTAAACATAAAAAATGTTTTTTTGATATCCACAATGAATAACATGATTTATTTTCATTCAACCTTTTATTTATACAGGTTCATCTCATTGAGTCACAAGGACTCATTTACCGGTACAAGAGAGACCTGTTTTAAGCAACAACAAAAAAAGAAATAAACTGATGAGGTACAAATGACAAACAATCGTATAAAAGCATATAAAATGAAAAGTAAATAAAAGAAGTGATAAAATGAAATAATCTACATTATAAAACGGGGTAAATTATTAAAATCTGTGATGTCTGCAATGATTTTTGCATTGAACTTAATCTCTTAGGTCAAAGTCGACGGCTTCAGATCATTTTCCAAGATGTTCCACTTTACTGGAGTGGAGTAAGAGAAGGCCCTGTTGCTGAATTCAGTCCTCACTGAGGGGATGCCGCAGGTAATGATGTTTTGGGAGTGCACGCTATAGCTGCACTGACGAAGTGACATCTAGGAGGAGCTGGGCAGCAGACCAAGGAGTGATTTAAAGATGAAAATGTACCAGTGTGACAGTCTGCATGAAGTTGATAACCAGTGAATACAGCCGTGCAGTGATGGGTACGGTAGTTACAGCCAGTTATGAATCTTATCGCGCTGTGAAAGTCTGCATCCAACATCTGCAGGGTGCTTGCAGGAGCGTTCATGTAAATAACGTCACCATAGTCGATGGCCGGAAGCAAAGTAGCAGTTACAAGTGTTTTCTAGCATTCAGAGTTAAACAAGGAAAAAGAAAACCAATTATATTTACAATTTCTTAAGTTTTCGGCATGAGGTTTAAAAGAGAGCTGTGCATTGACAAAGATTCCCAAATATTTGTGAGAATCGGCAAACTCAATAGGAACACCATTCGTAGATAAGATATAAGGAAGAACTGCTGGTTTCGACTTCCTGTTTTAAAACGTCCCTTTGGTTTCATCAGCATTTAGCACCAGTTTGAGATTGAAAAAATCTGACTGAACGATGTCTAACGCCAACTGTAAAAAGCTAGAAAACTTTAGCAACTGATTTAGCTCGACAAACAACTGTCGTTGGCGTAGAAATGTAAGGATGCATCCGGAATGATCTGACCTGCATTACTTAACGGTATGTAGATTGTAAAGAGAGTGGGTCCTAAAACAGAGCCTTGTGGTACGGTTTTGTAGAGAGGATTTGTGTTTTCTGTTACCTCAGAAATGTGTTTTTTTTTAACTGTAAACACTTATTCCTGTGATTAACATTGAAAGACTGTTTCATAATGTTCGACTCACGTGATTCTTCTCTTTATTCTGGTGTTGTCTCAGTTTTGACCTCAGCATAGTAGATCTACTCTTGTTCTTGCTGCTGGTGTGGTTCAAAGCTCGAGTAGAGAGGATTTGTGTTTTCCTCAAATGATTGGCTGTAATCAGATTCACCCTCTGCTGTTTGAGCTGAAAGCTCATGCGTGTGACCAGAGTTTACCTGAGAAAAGCAAAAACGCAGTTGAACATTTTTAGACATTTTGTTCGTCGTAATTCACACGGTCAAAATAATAAATGTAACGTTTCAACATGAAGGTATAATATTTAGAAATAATAAAAAATAAAAAGGTTATAATATTTCTATAATAATTCTTATTTTTACCTGTTCCAGGTTGTTGGCTCTTTCAACTGTAGCATTTTTACATTTCCTGGTTAATAAAATGGGAAAACATTGACATGAAAAGAGATGCAGCTTACCGGCATGTTTAAAATAAGGATAGATTGAAGATCGATGTTAGTCAGAAACAACAATGTAATGTTCACCTTAATAAGAGAAAAATGAGAGGTAGGCCTATAAAAAGCAGAAGAGCTGCAGAAACTCCTGCAGCTGCTGGTTTCCATGTTCCTGTTGAACTTCGGACAGTCAGAGTCGTCAGCTGAGATGATCAGTCTGTCTGATCTGACAGCACAGGAGTAGTTTCCTGCATCCTGACTGCTAACTGCATCTAGAATCAGCTGTTTGTTTTGTCTTGTTGTCAGAGGTTGCCGGTTGAAGTACCAAATGTAGCTTGTGTTTTCAGTGAGAGGACAGCTGGTTCTGCAGGTTAATGTGGCTCTCTGATCCTCAGACACCTCTGCAGCAGGTCCAACATCCACTCTGACATCTGCAGGTGGACAGATTGGTTAGGAAATACAAAAACTAATAAATAAATACAATAAATAGTTTTTACCTGTGACAGTCAGAGTAACTCTAGAGCAGGGGTCTGCAACCTGCGGCTCTGGAGCCACATGCGGCTCTTTGGTCCCTCTGCAGCGGCTCTTTCAAGCTGTGACCAAAACTGTCATAAAACTGCATTTTATTGGTTGTTATAACAACTAAATGGGCCAGTTTTAGCAGTTTTCCTGTAATTTATTTTGCAAATAATATGAATACTAGAAACATTACAAGGAGTAAAACATACTTTCACTTTTTGCTTCATTTCTTCAAAGTAGGATACGTATTTTTTCTACAATTTAAAAACATCACATAAGAATGCGTAGTTTGTTTTAGTTTTTAGAAAGTGGGAAAAACTTTAAATTTTTTTCCTTCTTTACAAGAATATCGTCTTTGATTTTGTCTTAGAATGTAAAACTATCAATAAATGTTAAAAATCATTAGCTATTTTTAGTTTTATAAAATCACCCCTACTGCAGTAAAGCACCCTCTAACAAAGTGGTCCGTGGGCCACCAGTTGAGAATCCCAGTTGTAGCAGGTATTGCGGCTACGGACACGATTAATTTAATGAACAAAGTGGCAGAAATGGCTCTTTTGATCATAAAGGTTGCAGACCCCTGGTCTAGAGAAACCAGTCTGTTTCAGCCGACCTTCAGCTTCAAACTTGTACTCTACTCTGCTGTGTCCTTCATCTGCAGGTTGTTTAATCTCAGGATGTGTTGGTTCTTCATGTCCTGAAACTCAACTTTGTCTTTAACCTCAGTCAACTGTTCTTCCTGCTCTGCATTTACCGTTACTTTATACCAACGTTTATCCTTGCTGGTGTTCAGGATGTGTGTATTTGCTGGAGATGTTGACTGATGAACCTTTCAGAGCACAGATTCTACTGCTGCTGTTGTAATCATGCACACGCCAACAGTTTGTGCCTGAAACACCTGAAATACAAATCATAACTGTGATTGGATGATAAAAATTAAAAGAAAATTAAAGCACGAATTATTGAAATAACAGAAACTACATTTTTGTTGTACGTAAACACAAAAGATCCACAAATTATCAGAAAACAATCTGGTTCATGCTCACAGACTTCAGCAGAGAACAGGTCCTCCAGATCATTTACAGAACAGAAGACGCTGTCTGGTGATGAGGAAGGAATGACAATTTGTTGTTTGTCTCTCTGTCTGTCCATTTTCCTGTTTATATACCACTTGAAGGACGTCAGAGGTTCAGTCAGAGGACAGCTGGTTTTACAGCTCAGCTCGACATGAGGCCAACCGATCCATGGCCTCACTGAATTCCTCCCATGCCTGAATATTTGTATCTGCAGCCACCAAAACCACAGTCTTTCTGGCCACCATGTACCTGTCAGCTGCTTCAGGAGTCCTCTGGGACAGCCAAATCCTGAAGGCCTCCTTCTTCATTCAGATTGACGGCCTCCATGACAGCTGGTGTACACCAGCGGGTCCTTTGGTTGCCACCACAACAGACACCAATGACCTTCAGGCCATAGCTCCTGGAAGCCACATCTGCTATAGAGACCCTGAACATGGCCCATTCGGATCTCATGTGCCTGACCTCCCCCAGGATATGTGAATAACTCTCCTAGAGGTGTGAGTTGAAGGTCGCAGAGACTGAGACTCCACCAGACGTTCCCAGCTCACCCTCACTATACGACTGGGTTTACCAAGTCTGTTGGCCGCCTCCCCTGTCACCGGATCCAACTCACCGCCAGGTGGTGATCAGTTGACAGCTCAGCCCGTCGCTTCACCCAAGTGTCTAAACGATTTACGATAACAAAAGTAAGCAATAAAGTTCCTATTTGATATTTTAATGCCTTAATTTACAAGTCTTTCAAAAAAATATAAAATGAACAGTGTAGAAAAGATGGAGTGAATGGAGATGAGTTGTTTCTTTAATGACAAAACATAAACAAAGAAAACATTTAGTTCCCTTTCAGTCGTGTCTCTCGGTGCAACATATTGCTATGGGAACTGCGCCCCCGCGCGGTTACCTGAAGGAATGCACACACGCCTTTACGGCAGAGGCGTCAGCGTCATGCCAGTGTCCCCTCCCTCTGGGTATTTAAGACACGGACGCCCATCCTACTTTCTCTTATTGCCCTTCAGCTCGCTTAAACCTGAAACACTCTTCTCGGATCCTCTCTGTACTTCATCGCTCGACCAGAGGTGAGCTTGCTCCCTACACAGAGCGTACAGAGACATTTTTTCCTGCGGACTGCCGGACTGGCGAAAGCTGGTCCGGCACATAATTCCTTCACCCCGAAGTTTTCTTCTCCTCTCTCCACAGACTGCTTCGGACTAGGGATGTCCCGAGCCGATCACGTGATCGGAAACCGGGTCCCGATCACGTGATTTCAGACTCGACTCGACTCGGGCGTTACACACCGATCAGGGATCGGATATATATGTGTATATTTATTCTAAACACAAACGGGAATATTATATTAACTGTATGTTGAGTTACAGAGTCAAATTGTCTCGGAACAAAACATGCACAATAGTTTTGCAGCAGTGCCTACCGTAAAGCAGTGCCCGCTGTAAAGCGGTGACTGTCGTAAAAAAGAAGCGGAACGCGGCATTAACTTGAAGTGGAGGCAGCGATGTCTGTTGTGTGGAGATATTTTAAAGTGGATGACAAATGGAAAGTTCGTATTTCAAGAGAAGGTAAGGAAAAGGCTGCATTTAAACCTGATTAGGCACATCAGAAACAAACACCCGACACAATACACAGAGTTTAACCAGACGACGCAGCCGAAGACGAGCCAGCTCACGCTGCAAGAGACTTTATATTTATATTTAAAAACATACACTTCCTTCTGTGAAGCCACAGGAGGAGAGTTAAGGAGTGCTGTTCAGAAAAGCATGTTACTAGCCTTATTTTATAAAACGGACACTTTAAGTTTCTTATTTGTTTACATGCCTGCTCAGGTTCTGGTTCTGCTCAGGTTCTGGTTCTGCTCAGGTTCTGGTTCTGCACAGGTTCTGGTTCTGCTCAGGTTCTGGTTCTGCTCAGGTTCAGGTTCTGGTTCTGCTCAGGTTCTGGTTCTGCTCAGGTTCTGGTTCTGCTCAGGTTCTGGTTCTGCTCAGGTTCTGGTTCTGCTCAGGTTCTGGTTCTGCTCAGGTTCTGGTTCTGCTCAGGTTCTGGTTCTGCTCAGGTTCTGGTTCTGCTCAGGTTCTGGTTCTGCTCAGGTTCTGGTTCTGCTCAGGTTCTGGTTCTGCTCAGGTTCTGGTTCTGCTCAGGTTCTGGTTCTGCTCAGGTTCTGGTTCTGCTCAGGTTCTGGTTCTGCTCAGGTTCTGGTTCTGCTCAGGTTCTGGTTCTGCTCAGGTTCTGGTTCTGCTCAGGTTCTGGTTCTGCTCAGGTTCTGGCCAGGTTCTGGTCAGGTTGTGGTCATGTTCTGGTATTTTAAGTTGAGCTGCTTATTTTAAATTAGACATTTATACTGTTGCACTAAACTTCAATGTGAAGAATTTTATTTTAAATCTTATTACTTGATTGTTCAATCTACCTCACAGAAGTACTCTGTTAAATGTTAAGGTAAATAAAATAAAAATGAAGGGACATCTGGATCTGTTTCTTTTTTTTCCCTTCATTTTAAAAATGTATTTTAGAAGTATCGGATCGGGACTCGGTATCAGAGTCAGAGAGTCAGAGAGTCTTTATTGTCATTTGCACCGCATGTGGTACATGAGATGAAAACGAGATTATGTACACGAGGTCCCAGTTACATCCAACAACAAATGAAAGAGAAAAACAGTAATAACATCTAGAACTAACTAAGAAAAACATCAACTAGTAATACACAGCAGCACGAACATGAGTTTGTATGAGCAGATGGTCACAGATGAACACAGATGAACACAGCAACAAGAAAACAGATCAGCATCAGTATGATGTGATATTTTGCAGTGTTTATTTTTTATTTTATTTTTATTTATTCATGAGTCTAACAGCCTCAGGGTAGAAGCTGTTCCTCAGTCTAGTGGTTCTACACTTGATGCTCCTCAACCTCCGTCCTGAGGGGAGTGGGGCAAAGAGTGAGTGTGCTGGGTGAGTGAGGTCTTTCATGATGCAGGTGGCTCTTTTCCTGCATCTGGAGGTGTAAATGTCTGTGATGGTGGGGAGACTGACTCCAACAGACTTCTGTGCAGCCTTCACCACTCTCTGCAGAGCTTTCCTCTCTTCAACTGTGCAGCCTCCATGCCACACGTTGATGCTGGAGCACAGGATGCTCTCCACTGCACACCTGTAGAAGGAGGTGAGGACTGGGCTGCTCAGACCAGCTCGTCTCAGCCGTCTGAGGAAGTAGAGTCTCTGATGACCTTTCTTGATCAGGCTGGTGGTGTTGTTGCTCCAGCTGAGGTTATCATTCATGTGTACACCCAAGTATTTGTAGCTGGAGACCACTTCCACTGCAGACCCACCTATTTTCAGTGGGGCATGGGTGTGTTTGTTCCTTCTGAAGTCCACAATCATCTCCTTTGTCTTCTTCACATTCATGTGAAGATTGTTCTCTTTGCACCAGCTCTCCAGGTGTTCCACCTCCTGTCTGTAGCTGGACTCATCGGCCAATTCCTAAAATTAAAGGACTCGGACTCGGACTCGGGGCCAGAAAAACCTGATCGGGACATCCCTACTTCGGACAACGTTAGCACTGCTAACGAGCTTAACTCTTCACAGCCATGGCTCCTGAGAAGGTAAAGTGAAAACCCAAAACTCAAAGAAGACCAGCAGGCCAGCGAGCCCCAGCTCCCGTGCCTTTTTCTCTTCTGCTTTTCTACTGCTCGGTTAGCGAACGCTAACTGCAAGGCACGCTACCTGCTAAGCTAACGAAGCTAACTGGCCAGAAGCCTCGAGCAACTCAGCGAGAGGACGTCCTCGGACGAGGAACTCTGGCAGGCAGTGAGCTCCAGCTCCCGAACCTGCTTCAGATGATATGGCTACCCCCTTTTCAGCAGCGGACACACACGAGGCCTGTCCGGTCTGCTCAGGGATGCTACACGCAAAGACACTCAAAGTTTTTCTCGCGGATGACCCCGGAGAAAGGAGAGTGGAAATCGAGTAACCTCGCTGCTATCTGGCTTGCTCCCACAGTTAGCATGGCTAACCAGGATCACCCATGACAACACGGGGCGGACGACAGCGCTGCTAACACGATTAGCGCGGCTACGAGCGGACAACAATGGACTCCATCGTGAGGTATGTGAAAATGCTTGGTCTAGCTTGCTAGCTAACTTTCTCATATTTTGCCTGTTTCGCTATCTTGTGCGGCCAAGTCAACGGTAGAATTAATCGCATATCTAAGTGTTTTTTACCGATGCTGCGTTACTAAATGAGGGCCCGTCTTAGCACCGCTAGCGGGCTCACGAGCGTCTCCATGTTTAGCCCTGGCTAACAAGGAGACTCTCTGTCCAGCACAGTCCAGGAAGAGGATTTTCAGCTACCTGTTCAGCTGCGCTACCTGGTAGTTTTTTCCTATGTCCACGACGAAACATTGTGACGCTGAGAGCTTATCCACCCATGAGGCTATGGATGACTCTCTGACGTTAACCATGTCAGGGCCCGAGGGACCCTGGTGGGGTGGACCAGGACGAGTGGCCTCGGTGCTACAGGCCCACCAGGTAGAAAAGCTACAGGAGCCGCAAGGGGCCACCAACAAAAGGAAAAGGATCACAACAAACACTGTTTCATGCATATACAAGAATAAAGTACCAAAGCACAGACTGCCCTGGGTCTTGACTCACCACTTTTGTGAAACACAAATTACTAGGCCAGACTATGAACCGCAGTGGGACACACGAGTTCTACCTGAGACAGTCAGATCTCGCGATGTCTCCTGTTGGGCAGACCAGCCTGCTCCAGAATACGCGAGAGGGGTTGAAGGCCACCCCTCCCGCACTCAAACATGACAAGCAACAGCTAGACATCCCTCCCAGGCTCATGACGCACGCGCAGACCTGGAGGGCGTGTCTGACAAACGAATGGGTCATGACGACGGATGCGTTGTGGGCTCAAGCTGCAGTTCATCAAAGGACCCCCCCCCCTTTCGTGGGGGTGCTATGATCGGACAATAACCCAGCACGCACACACGTGCTGAGGGAGGAAGTGTCAACAATGCTACAGAAAGGAGTAATAAATATTGTTCCAAAACACAAACCACGCTTCGGTCAGCGCAGCAAGCTCTTCCTGGTGCCCAGAAGAGATCAATCCCTGAGGCCGGTCCTGGATCTCAGGACTCTGAACAAGAAAATGAGAACTTTCAAGTTCAAGATGTTGACACTGTGGTAGGTCCCCCAGTCCGTGAGACCTGGAGACTACGCATGTATAGTGGATTTGAAAGACGCCTATTTCCATGTGGGCGTGTGGATGAGGCATAGGAAATTCCTCCGGTTTGCCTTCGAAGGGAAGGCTTATGAATGCAAAGCCTTACCCTTCAGTTTGAAGACTGCTCCCCGTTCATTTACTAAATGTCTGGGTGCAACCCTGACCCCTCCTAGGAGTCAAGGAGTCCAGATTATGAACTACCTGGATGACCTCCTGGCTCTGACCAGAAGCAGAGTACAGGCCCAGTCACACTCCTGCAGGGTGAGCTCTCACCTGGAGTCTCTCGGTTTTGTCATAAACCTACAAAGGAGTGACCTGACCCCATCACGGATTACCGTATTTCTGGGAGTGCAGGTCGACACCATCGGGTACAGAGCATGGCTTTCAGAGGAACGTGTTTCCTCGATTCGCCGTTGCCTGGCAAAGTTTAAACTGAATCAGCGAATCCCCCTGAAAACATGCCAATGCCTTCTAGGCCTCTTGGCGAAAGCCATACCCTGTGTGCCACACGTATTGCTGAAGATGCGGGCCTTGCAAATATGGCTAAACCAACAAACACGACCTGCCCCATGTGGGTGAGCAGGAAAGGTTAGAATCATTTCAGAGTGCCTGAGGGCCTTGGAACCTTGGAGGGACCTATCTGTGTTCACGGATGGGGTCCCGTCAGGTAGGGTGTCATCCCATGTGGTCATCACGACGGACGCCTCGAAAACAGGATGGGGGGGCAGTCTGCAGAAATCAGAATGCCCGAGGCCTCTGGAATGAGCAGGAAGCATGATTGTACATCAACTTCCTGGAGTTGTTGGCCGTATTCCTGTCAGCAAAATACTTATTTGGTAAAGGTCTGATTGCGGGACAGCACGTCCTGGTGTAATCAGATAACAAAACCACGGTGTCCTTCATTAACTGGGAAGGGGGGACGAGATCCCAAGCCCTCCTCAGCCTGACACAGAGGATGCTCACATGGTACGCTCCAGGATTATTGTCGCTCAGGGTGACTCATGTTCCGGGTGAACTGAATTACGGAGCGAATGCCCTCTCAAGAGGGCCTCTTTTGGAATCAGAATGAAGACTGAACCCACGAGTCGTGGATCAGGTCTGGTCACGGTTTGGAAGAACCTCGGTGGACTTGTTCCCATGCAGAGCCAGCTCACAATGTGACCTCTACTTCTCAATGTTCAGGGATACCATGGCAGTTGCCTTCTTACAGAGACCTGCTGACTCAGGCACGTGGGCAGCTTCTACACCCACGTCCGGAGCTGTGGCAGCCTTCAGCCTGGCCACTGAAGGGAACTGGCTGAGGGCCTAAGGCCTGATCGTCTTTTTTCCAACAACAGCATACACAAGGGAGACCCTTGGTGTTTATGTTTACTTGGGAGATGTTCAGTGGAAGGGTTCCCCTCTCGTCTGACAGTTCTCCAACATCAGGATGGGCCTCTTTGACAGTCCTAGTAGTTGTCTGTTCAAGAAACAGATGAGGGACTCGTGCGTGCAACTTGTATAGATGAAAATTTTTCCCCTAGGGGACCTGGAAGGTTACCCTGTGCTTGAACTGGGTTCTCTACCTCCACATTGCCATCTGATTGCCAGTGGCGTAATAGGTCCTTTGCTCTTTTTCTCCTGCTTCTCAAGATTTCCAGGGAAAAAGGGGATGATGAGTAATCATACTAGCGGAGCACGCTTATGCTGTCTCTAGTCAAAGTCAAAGTCAAAGTCAACTTTATTGTCAGAACTGCAATATGTACAGGACATACACAGGACCGAAATTGCGTTTCTCTCAGTCCCTCGGTGCAACAGTAACCATCTAAACACTAAACACTAAAACATTTAATACACATAAGCATAAAATAGTAAAAAAGTGTAACACTGTCCTGAGTTTTTTCATAATAGTATAAAAGTATGAAAATTTACACCAACACTGAAACACCAAACACCCCTAAAACACCAAACACCCAATGAACATAAGCATAAAATGAAATAATAAAAGTGTAATACTGTCCTGAGTTTTTGCATAGTAGTATAAAAAGTATAAAAAGTATATCTATAAAATAAACTGAAGGTTCTAGCATTGACATTTGCAAAGAGTGGCACAGCAGCATATAAGTTAATGTACACAGTATATGTATGAGGTAGTTGATGTTGGTATAGAGGCAAAGTGGCATATGCAGTGAGGCACATAAGGCACATTTGGCATCCTTAGATAAGGCTAGTCAGAGAATGCTGTATATGTATCTGCAGTAGTGTAGATAAAAGTAGTGTAAATGTAAACAGTAGTAATAAATGTAAAGCAGTAGTAATAAATGTAAACAGTATTAATAAATGTAAACAGTGAATGTAAACAGTAGTATGACTATAGGCAGTAATGTAATACAAACATTAGTGCAAATATGAGAAGTAGTGCAAACTGAATGAACACATGACCGAGAGTTTAGTGAATAACCCGTTTGATGACACAGAGTCCAGTGTTAAAAACTTTGTGTTGAGTGGTAATGTGTGAGAAAGTTTTTTGTGTTAAGGCAGTTCAAATGGGAGGGGAGGCAGAGCAGGCAGAGTGTTTAGCATTCTGACTGCCTGATGAACAGAGCTGTCTCTCAGTCTGCTGGTACGAGCCTGGAGACTCCTCAGTCTCCTCCCTGATGGCAGCAGTCTAAAGCGGCTGTGTAGTGGGTGTGTGGGATCACCTGCCATGCGGTGGGCTTTCCGAGTGAGGCGTTTGCTGTGTAAGTCCTGCAGTGAGGGCAAGGAGGTGCCGACGATCTTCTCAGCTGCTTTCACGATGCGCTGGAGGCTCTTGCGGCAGGATGCAGTGCATGCCAGTGTTTTCATCTATGTGTCCAGTGGTAACATCAGGCTGATGTGTCTACATATGGCATTTTTCTTCTCAGGCTGTGTTCTCTACATACCTTGTGGAGTGTGGCTCGGAAATGCCTGCCGTATTAAGGCAGATGTTCTCACATGCATTTTACTGAGCATTTCAAGGGCGTGAATGGATTACGTTCCCATAGCGATATGTTGCACCGAGAGACACGACTGAAAGGGAACTGAAAGTTATGCACCATAACTCATGTTCCCTGAAGAAGGGGAACGAGGTGCAACATACCTTGCCCTTTTCAATGCTGAAAGCTCGGTGAAGTGCATTTTAGAGAAAGTAGGATGGGCGTCCGCGTCTTAAATACCCAGAGGGAGGGGACTCTGGCGTGACGCTGACGCCTCTGCCATAAAGGCGTGAGTGTATTCCTTCAGGTAACCGCGCAGGGGCGCAGTTCCCATAGCGATATGTTGCACCTCGTTCCCCTTCTTCAGGGAACATGAGTTATGGTGCATAACTTTCAGTTTTGGTTGTAGGTAAGCTTGCATAAAGTTCCCCTATTTTCATTATATGTCCATCCATCCATCCATCCATCCATCCATCCATCCAGCCAGCCAGCCAGCCAGCCAGCCAGCCAGCCAGCCAGCCATCCAACCAGCCAGCCAGCCATCCAGCCATCAATTATCTTTTACCCACTTTTTCCATTTTGGATCATAGGGGTCGCCGGTGCCCATGTGCAGCGGTCACTGTGCGAGAGGCGGGGGTCCTGGACAGGTCTCCAGTCCATCACAGGGACACACAGAGACAAATGAGACAAACAACCATTTACTCTCTCACTCTCAGCTAGAGACAATTTAGAGTTACCAGTCAGTCTAACATGCATGTTTTTGGTCTGTGGGAGGAAACTGGAGTACCCAGAGAAAACCCATGCATGCATGGAAAAAACATGCAAACTCTACCCAATAATAATAATAATAATATTTATAAAGTGCTATGTGTTGTCGTCATTTTATGTTCCCATACAATGATGACATTGAATCTCTGCATCTAACCCATCCACCACCAGGTGGAGCAGTTGGCAGCTATTGAAAGTGCCCGCAGCATTTTGGGGATAAGATGTGTTGCTCAGAGACACCACAAGATGTGCAATGACTGGGGATCAAACCTGGGACTTTCGGGCCCCGAGTCGGCTGCCCTGCCTCTACACCATCTCGGCCCCATAAAGGCCCCCGGACCAGGATCAGAACCAGGGTAACCTGCTCGCTGAGAGGCAGCAACTCTACCAGTTGTGCCACCATGCTGCTCATTATGCGCATGCCATGAGTTAAACTGGTTATCCCAGGTTCAGTTTCCAAGTGCTGCAATAAAAATTATTTTGAGTAATTTTCCCAAACCTACAGTATGGTGCTGGTCAAAAAATTAGAATATCGTGAAAAAGTTGATTTATTTCAGTAAACTTGTATATTATATTCATTCATTACACACACAGACTGATATTTTTCAAATGTTTATTTCTTTTAATGTTGATGATTATAACTGACCACTAATGAAAACCCCAAATTCTGTATCTCAGAAAATTAGAATAATAAGACCAATAAATAAAAGGATTTTTAGAAATGTTGGCCAACTGAAAAGTATGAGAAGTATGAGCATGTACAGTACTCAATGGTCCGTGTACCCTTCGTTCATTTTGCCTGGATTACTGCAGCAATGTGGCATGATATGGCGTCATCAGTCTGTGACACTGCTCAGGTGTTATGAGAGTCCAGGTTGCTCTGATAGTGGACTTCAGCTCTTCTGAATTGTTGGGTCTGAGGTTTCACATTTTCCTCTTCACAATACCCCATAGATTTTCTATGGGGTTAAGGTCAGACGAGTTTGCTGACCAATTAGGAAAGGGATACCATGGTCCTTAAACCAGGTACTGGTAGTTTTGGCACTGTGTGCATGTGCCAAGTCCTATTGGAAAATAAAATCTGCATCTTCATAAAGTTGGTCAGCAGCAGGAAGCATGAAGTGCTCTAAAACTTCTTGGTAGATGGCTGCAGACACCTTGGACCTCAGAAAACACAGTGGACCAACACCAGCAGATGACTTGGCCCCCCAAACCATCATATACTGTGAAAACTTGACACTGGACCTCAAGAAATGTGGATTCTGAGCCTCTTCTCTCTTCCTCCAGACTCTGGGACCTTGATTTCCAAAGGAAACACAAAATTTACTTTCATCAGAGAACATAACTTTGGACCACTCAGCAGTCCAGTCCTTTTTGTCTTTAGCCCAGGCGAGACACTTTCTGACGCTCTCTCTTGTTCAAGAGTGGCTTGACACAAGGAATGAGACAGTTGAACCCCTTGTCTTGCATACGTCTGAGGGTGGTGGTTCTTGAAACTCTGACTCCATCTGCAGTCCACTCTTTGTGACCCCCCCCCTCCCACACACACACACACACACATATTTTGAAATGGATTTTGTTTCACAGTCCTCTCCAGGTTGTCCCTATCACTTGTACACTTTTTTCTACCACATCTTTTCCTTCCCTTCGTCTCTATTAGTGTGCTTGGACACAGAGCTCTGTGAACAGCCAGCCTCTTTAACAATGACCTTTTGTGTCTTGCCCTCCTTGTGCAAGGTGTCATTGGTCGTATTTTGACCATTGACCAAGTGTCAAGTCAGCAGTCTTCCCCATGAATGTGTAGGACTGAGATACCATTTAAAGGCCTTTGCAGGTGTTCTGAGTTAATTAGCTGATTAGAATGTGGTCCCAGGTGTCTCAATATTGAACCTTTTCACAATATTCTAATGTTCTGAGATACTGAATTTGGGGTTTTCATTAGTTTTCGGTTATAACCATCAACATTAAAATAAATAAAATTTTGAAATATATCCGTCTGTGTGTAGTGAATGAATATAATATACAAGTTTCACTTTTTTGAATGAAATTACTTAAATAAATGATATTCATGATATTCTCATTTTATTACCACCAGCACCTGTATTTCCTTTTATTTATGAGCTGTACAAAAAATGATGGGGAGGCCTGGGCACTTGCCATTTTGTATACAGTGCACAAATAATCCCACTAGATGGTAGTAAAGTAAACATTTCCATTATTGAATGAATGAAGGAATGAATGGCCTGTTTGGTCATGTCAAAAATAACAGTTTCAAACATATAAATAATTAAACCATTTATGACCGAAAATGAATAATCAGATGCCAAAAGCTTGTTATGCCTCGCCATTCAATGTCTTATGTATTCCCCAGAACATAAAAATTTTTAAAAATTAATAAATTTGATCTGTGAAATGATCCAACAACCTTCTTACTGAGAGGCAGCATCGTGCCACCTGAACCTGCTGACTGAAAGAGTGAATCAATCGGTTTTTTCTTAAAGGCAGTCCAACAGAGGAGGGGTTTGTTGATTTGTCTGAACGTTCTGTTGAATTGACGACATCTTCCACAATCTGAAAATCACTTCCTCCTTCTTTTCTTTTTTAAATAGGAGAGCTCAGTGGAAAACATTGTAAAATGAAGTAGTTTTCTTAAAATGTTTTCAACATATTTTACAATAAAATGGAAGATGCTGTGGTGCCCACTGTTGTTTTTTTAAATGATTGACCCCTGAACTTGTTTTGAGTCCAGTGTGTCTGCTCTCAGCTAAACAGAAGAAAGTTAGACAAAATGAACAAAATGTGATTCACCTGTTTAAATAAAGGTTGCATCATGCAACCTTTATTTAAACAGATTGCATGAAAAAAAGGCAGCTCGGCACAGAGTGCTGCATGTGTGTGTTGGTGTGTGTGAACAGCTCATCAAGGTTGGAGCATGTCACGGTTCAGCCACAACAGTTAGGAAGAATTGGGGATTTACTGCTTGCTGGACAAGGCCAACCTCTCTCTTT
>JBBPBX010042672.1:0-19581 GCA_038048925.1 Garcialebias charrua | reverse complement strand
ATATATATATATATGTATGTATATATATGTATGTATATATATATATGTATATATATATATATGTATATATATATATATATATATATGTATATATATATATATATATATATATATATATATATATATATATTAGTGCTGGGAGAAGATTAAAATTTTTAATCTGATTAATCACACTCTGGAGAATGTGATTAATCAGATTAATCAGATTAATCTCAATGCTTACCGGTAACTTTGTATGCTTGAAATGTAAATATGACGGTTTTCAATAAAATGTGGAAGAAAACGTTTTATTGTGTCAAACCAGTTTTTCCATTCATCATTTCACCAGTTTTTTGCAAGGTTAGTAATGTTGTTTCAAACAATTTATAACATGCAAACAATAGAGTAAGCCCATAATACTGTATACATATATGGAAATACTTTTTTTTTCATTTTTAACTAACTTCTTCACATTTTCAAATGACAGAGCTTAACGGTTTTTTTTTTCAGCATTTCAAATTAACCTAAAGTCCACATATTTACAATCACTTTCTCATAACGTACACCACCTTCAACCAGTCACTTAGGCAAACTAACTTCTTCACATTTTCAAATGACAGAGCTTAACTTTTTTTTTTTAGCATTTCAAATTAACCTAAAGTCCACATATTTACAATCACTTTGTCATAACGTACACCACCTTCAACCAGTCACTTAGGCAAACTAACTTCTTCACATTTTCAAATGACCGAGCTTAACATTTTTTTCAGCATTTCAAATTAACCTAAAGTCCACTTGTGTAACATATTTAGTCACATTTATACTAACCTACTCATCCTTCAACCAGTCACTTAAGCAGACTAACTTGTTCACATTTTCACTCTTTAGCCACTTGGAGAAACTGACCAGCGCATGCGTCTGCAAAATGTCTTTCTTCTGTTTTTAAAACGCCCAAACTAAAAGAGTGTAGCTGCCATTCCTTATCTATTAGGTGTGCGGTAACACCGAGGTAATTGTTATTACTCACGGAGGTCCAGTGGTCTCCAGTTAGAGCAATATATTCAGCATTCTCCAGCTGCAGTGCTTTAGAAGTCTTCGTGGTGTCATACAGTTCATATATATGGATATATGGATATCCATATATATAATCGTTGTCTGCCGAGCACCCTTTGATGTAGTTGGCTCCTCCGAACTAGCATTCTTGCTAACGGAAGTAGCATTCTTGCTAACGTCGGCGAAAACATGCTTCGCCCGAAGATGGTATTTTAGGCTGGTTGTGCTTCGGTGAAAAGAAAATTCATCGTTGCAATAGGTACATACCACCTTGGTTTTATCCACGCTCCCATCGTTTTTTTTTTAATAAATTTGCCACCAACCACACTTTTTGGACTATCCACGTTCATCTTTTAAATCACGTTTGTTTTCCAAGCCGAGTCTGTCTTTCCAGAAGTGACGTACGTGAGCTCATTTGCGCATGCGCATATCAGTTACGCAGGAGGCGAGCTGCTCTCTTCTTCTGCTGGCGGTTGGCAAACGACTTTAAGCGCATTACTGCCCCCACTAGACTGAAAGCGGGATTAATCTTCATTTTTATAATATTAACTGATTAATCATTTTACATTAATCTCATGAGTTAACGCGTTAACTTTCCCAACATTAATATATATATATATATATATATATATATATATATATATATATATATATATATATATATATATATATATATATATATACACAGTAGTCCCTCGCTACTTTGCAGTTTGTTTATTCGCTATATTGTGGTTTTTCAAAATAAGATTAGACATAACACAATTGGATGATTGATGGTTAAGCATGAGATGTTTATTTAAAATATATTTAAATAAGTTTGCACCATGTGTGCAATCCACAAGTGCAAGGGGAAGCTCCCTCCTGCAGCTGATCAGCTGATCACCTTTTCTGCCGCACACACATTTTTTCCTGCTGCAGCTTTGTGAAGGTTAACCCTTTGCTGTCCAGATGCACCGATCAACTTATGTATTTCCAACTTAAAGCTCAAAGTATGTCACATTTGTAAAATCATCATAATCACAAAATATAAAAAGTGTTAAAAGTTATTTTTAATTATTTTAGAACTTCTATGTTCAGTTGTTGAGGTGTAATTGATCAAGAAGTACATTTCTGCTCCCTGCTGGTGAAGATTCTCAGTCATCCAGGACATGATAAATCAAAAAGGTGTTCAATACAATACGTCTTCAATACGTCTTCTGTTACAAATAAAGTCCAGTTGATCTTGTAATGAACGCCTTTTTGATTTCTGCTCCCTGTTTCAGAGCTGAAGCTGTGTGACATCCCTTTGATGTCCTGTTGCACTTCACTTCTCTACAATTTAAATTTAAACACTGTAACATTTTAAATAAACAATCAATGCTGCATGAATTGTTTATCTAAAATTTTACAATATTTAAATTTTAATTGTTTATTTAAGGGGGGAGATTGGGAGTAAGAGGTGATAGGTGTGAGTGCTGCCTGGCACATGTATATATATTAAAAAAAAATATATATATATATATATATATATATATATATATATATATATATATATATATATATATATATATATATATATATTAGTGCTGGGAGAAGATTAAAATTTTTAATCTGATTAATCACACTCTGGAGAATGTGATTAATCAGATTAATCTCAATGCTTACCGGTAACTTTGTATGCTTGAAATGTAAATATGACGGTTTTCAATAAAATGTGGAAGAAAACGTTTTATTGTGTCAAACCAGTTTTTCCATTCATCATTTCACCAGTTTTTTGCAAGGTTTAAAGTAGTAATGTTGTTTCAAACAATTTATAACATGCAAACAATAGAATAAGCCCATAATACTGTATACATATATGGAAAAACATTATTTTTTTCATTTTTAACTAACTTCTTCACATTTTCAAATGACAGAGCTTAACATTTTTTTTTCAGCATTTCAAATTAACCTAAAGTCCACATATTTACAATCACTTTATCATAACATACTCCACCTTCAACCAGTCACTTAGGCAAACTAACTTCTTCACATTTTCAAATGACAGAGCTTAACATTTTTTTTTCAGCATTTCAAATTAACCTAAAGTCCACATATTTACAATCACTTTCTCATAACATACTCCACCTTCAACCAGTCACTTAGGCAAACTAACTTCTTCACATTTTCAAATGACAGAGCTTAACATTTTTTTCAGCATTTCAAATTAACCTAAAGTCCACTTGTGTAACATATTTACTCACATTTATCCTAACCTACTCATCCTTCAACCAGTCACTTAAGCAGACTAACTTGTTCACATTTTCACTCTTTAGCCACTTGGAGAAACTGACCAGCGCATGCGTCAGCAAAATGTCTTTCTTCTGTTTTTAAAACGCCCAAACTAAAAGAGTGTAGCTGCCATTCCTTATCTATTAGGTGTGCGGTAACACCGAGGTAATTGTTATTACTCACGGAGGTCCAGTGGTCTCCAGTTAGAGCAATATATTCAGCATTCTCCAGCTGCAGTGCTTTAGAAGTCTTCGTGGTGTCATACAGTTCATATATATGGATATCCATATATATAATCGTTGTCTGCCGAGCACCCTTTGATGTAGTTGGCTCCTCCGAACTAGCATTCTTGCTAACGGAAGTAGCATTCTTGCTAACGTCGGCGAAAACATGCTTCGCCCGAAGATGGTATTTTAGGCTGGTTGTGCTTCGGTGAAAAGAAAATTCATCGTTGCAATAGGTACATACCACCTTGGTTTTATCCACGCTCCCATCAGGTTTTTTTTTTTTATAAATTTGCCACCAACCACACTTTTTGGACTATCCACGTTCATCATTTAAATCACGTTTGTTTTCCAAGCCGAGGCTGTCTTTCCAGAAGTGACGTACGTGAGCTCATTTGCGCATGCACATATCAGTTAAGCAGGAGGCGAGCTACTATCTTCTTCTGCTGGCGGTTGGCAAACGACTTTAAGCGCATTACTGCCCCCACTAGACTGAAAGCGGGATTAATCTTCATTTTTATAATATTAACTGATTAATCATTTTACATTAATCTCATGAGTTAACGCGTTAACTTTCCCAACATTAATATATATATATATATATATATATATATATATATATATATATATATATATATATATATATATATATATATATATATATATATACACAGTAGTCCCTCGCTACTTTGCAGTTTGTTTATTCGCTATATTGTGGTTTTTCAAAATAAGATTAGACATAACACAATTGGATGATTGATGGTTAAGCATGAGATGTTTATTTAAAATATATTTAAATAAGTTTGCACCATGTGTGCAATCCACAAGTGCAAGGGGAAGCTCCCTCCTGCAGCTGATCAGCTGATCACCTTTTCTGCCGCACACAAATTTTTTCCTGCTGCAGCTTTGTGAAGGTTAACCCTTTGCTGTCCAGATGCACCGATCAACTTATGTATTTCCAACTTAAAGCTCAAAGTATGTCACATTTGTAAAATCATCATAATCACAAAATATAAAAAGTGTTAAAAGTTATTTTTAATTATTTTAGAACTTCTATGTTCAGTTGTTGAGGTGTAATTGATCAAGAAGTACATTTCTGCTCCCTGCTGGTGAAGATTCTCAGTCATCCAGGACATGATAAATCAAAAAGGTGTTCAATACAATACGTCTTCAATACGTCTTCTGTTACAAATAAAGTCCAGTTGATCTTGTAATGAACGCCTTTTTGATTTCTGCTCCCTGTTTCAGAGCTGAAGCTGTGTGACATCCCTTTGATGTCCTGTTGCACTTCACTTCTCTACAATTTAAATTTAAACACTGTAACATTTTAAATAAACAATCAATGCTGCATGAATTGTTTATCTAAAATTTTACAATATTTAAATTTTAATTGTTTATTTAAGGGGGGAGATTGGGAGTAAGAGGTGATAGGTGTGAGTGCTGCCTGGCACATGTATATATATTAAAAAATATAAAATATATATATATATATATATATATATATATATATATATATATATATATATATATATATATATATATATATATTAGTGCTGGGAAAAGATTAAAATTTTTAATCTGATTAATCACACTCTGGAGAATGTGATTAATCAGATTAATCTCAATCCCTGCCGGTAACTTTGTATGCTTGAAATGTAAATATGACGGTTTTCAATAAAATGTGGAAGACAATGTTTTATTGTGTCAAACCAGTTTTTCCATTCATCATTTCACCAGTTTTTTACAAGGTTTAAAGTAGTAATGTTGTTTCAAACAATTTATAACATGCAAACAATAGAATAAGCCCATAATACTGTATACATATATGGAAAAACATTATTTTTTTCATTTTTAACTAACTTCTTCACATTTTCAAATGACAGAGCTTAACATTTTTTTTTCAGCATTTCAAATTAACCTAAAGTCCACATATTTACAATCACTTTATCATAACATACTCCACCTTCAACCAGTCACTTAGGCAAACTAACTTCTTCACATTTTCAAATGACAGAGCTTAACATTTTTTTTTCAGCATTTCAAATTAACCTAAAGTCCACATATTTACAATCACTTTCTCATAACATACTCCACCTTCAACCAGTCACTTAGGCAAACTAACTTCTTCACATTTTCAAATGACAGAGCTTAACATTTTTTTCAGCATTTCAAATTAACCTAAAGTCCACTTGTGTAACATATTTACTCACATTTATCCTAACCTACTCATCCTTCAACCAGTCACTTAAGCAGACTAACTTGTTCACATTTTCACTCTTTAGCCACTTGGAGAAACTGACCAGCGCATGCGTCTGCAAAATGTCTTTCTTCTGTTTTTAAAACGCCCAAACTAAAAGAGTGTAGCTGCCATTCCTTATCTATTAGGTGTGCGGTAAAGAGACAGGGAGGGATCAGTCAAGAAGATGAAGCCTGTACAAGAACCTTTAAGACAAATTCAAGAAAAATAAATATTGAAATTAGAGAAAAGAAGATCTGTTAATATGGAGTTGTGGAGTTTACCCAAGTTAAACATGTACAGTACGGTTTAATAGAAAATGTGTGTTTGCTTTTTTAAAGTACGTTGAACAAGAATTTTTTTGTTAGCTGAAAACAAAAAAACACACTGATGCTCTCCGGTTTCTTTATAAAATACAAACGTGCACACTAATGCACAGACACTATTGCATGAAAGATATATAAGTGGTGAATTATGTAGGCGGTGCTGTGCGACAGCAAGTCGAAGCAGTCATACCTGAGTATTTCACTGCTGACCAAATGGAGGCTTTTGTTGGGTTGATGACTACTATTACCTGACAAGGTCTATTATATTTTTGTTAAGCAACTGCCTGGTCAAAAGGTGGTAGATTGGATCAGACTACTCACATTGTAGCAAACAACAGCAATATGTAAAGACTTTGCATTAAAACTAATATTATAGATTTGATAAGGATTATTAAAAAACAGCACTGTGCACTGAAATGGACATGCAAAATTTTAAATGATGCTGATGATTGGTCAAGCGATGATAATATTCATGCAAACAAAAAGCTGAAGAGCTACTGTCTGTTGTGCTAAATAGAGAGGTTAATCATTTTATCCAATTAAGCACAAGGGGAAAAAAAATTAGCAAGAGTTTGAAAATGGTCCAAGCTTGCTATATATAATTTCAGTAGAAATCCTTGCATCTGACAATGTGAAGAACATTTCAAACATCAACCACTGCAGACAGAAACAGTGAAGTGTGATGATATGAGACTGCAGTTAAGTGCAGTGGACCATAAACCAGTGGAACTTGTCAATAAGATCATCTTTATACTGTAATAATATAATGTATATGTATTGTCATCATTGTATGTTTCCATACAATGGCGAAATTCGCTCATTGTATTTAACCCATCCACCACCAGGTAGAGCGGTGGGCAGCTATTGGGGGCATCTGGGGAGCAACTGGGGATGAGGCGTCCTGCTCAGAGACACCATGAGTTGTGCAATGACTCGGGATCGAACCCAGGACATTTGGGTCCCAAGTCTGCTACCCTGCCTCTACACCATCTCAGCCCCGCTTTACTGTCTAAAACAGTGACATAGGAATTGTGAGGTAATGTATGACTTTTTGTAAAAATGAATTTTAAACTATTTTGGTACTCACATTGTTTCCTACTGTGTGGCTTTCTGGTAGACACAAACAGTGGTACGGTGTCACATTGGTGTCGCAATGGTCTGCATGGCCATGACACTCACATCTATAAAACAGAGGGGAAAACAGGAATGGATTGAGTATGAGACTGACAGCAAACATACTCAAATTACTTGGAAGAGCAAACGTAAATTATAACAAAAGAGACAATAAACTTGGCAAAAGCTCTCCATCCAACTGTATGTCAAAAATTCCTTATTGCACATTTTGGGAATTGCTGTACTGTAGTACCACTGAAAACTTGCTACTCAACCTTTACAAATGCTGTCCATGTATTAGAGAAATGCAACTTATAAACTGGTCACACACACACAGTGGACACTGAATTATTTATTCAGATAGTCAATTGCTTTCTTCCGTCCTTTCATTATTTTCTGTCTGCATATCTTAATCTCTTGCTTTCTCTTCTCCACACAATTTGAAGCCCAATGTTGTAATCATGTATAAAGTAGAGAACCTTCACCTTCTTTCTAATAGGTCTCTTTTAGAGGCCATTTTGATTTATAGAAATGTCTGTTTTAGCTTTATATCTTTTCAATTTCTTTTTCTTTTTCTTTTCTTCTTTCGGCTGCTCCCTTCTTCAGGGGTTACCACAGCAAACTAACTCGCACAAAGACTTGGCAATTATTTTTACACCACATGCCCTCCCTGATGTGACCACAGTCCACCGAGCTACCACGGTCCTCTGTGTGGAGGAGAGCTGCCATATAGGGTGCCCGGGGGAGCAGATGGTGGAAGTAAGGGCCTTGTTCAAGGGCCCAGAGTGGGGCAAATGAGGGTGGAGGCAGGTGTTTCACCTTATTCACCCACATTTTGATATCATCAGTCCAAGGAATCAAACTGGTGACCTTCTGATCACAGGCTTACCTTCTCTAACCTCTGCGCTACCACTCCCCCAGTTTCATAGATTTTGAAACATGAGCTCTGCATTCACTCAAAATAAAATGGAAAAGATAGATAAACTGCTACTAGGCAATTTAAGAAAGTACACAAAGGGCTTCTTCACACATGCAAGACAAAGAGAAGTTCATCCATCCATCTATAATCTCTACCCGCTTGTTCCTTTTCAGGTAGTGGGGGTCACTGGTGCCCATGTCCAGCTGTCACTGTGCAAGAGGCAGGGGACACCCTGGACAGGTCTCCAGTCCATCACAGGGACACAGAGACAAACCAGACAAACAAACATTCACTCTCTCACTCACACCTAGGAACAATTTAGAGTTACCAATCAGTCTAACATGCATGTTTTTGGCCTGTAGGAGGAAACCAGAGTACCCGGGGAAAACCCCCACATGCACAGAAAGAACATGTAAACTTCACCCAGAAAGGCCACGGGCAGGATTTGAACCAGAGCAACCTGCTAGCTAAAAGGCGGCAGCTCTACCAACTGCGCCACCGTGCTGCCCTCTAAGAGAAGTCGATCATGAAAATGTTATTGTTTAGAAACCATACAAAGACAAAGATGATTCTATTCTGTTCTATTCTATTGTTTTATTTTATTCACTTTACCAATGAGGATACACATGACCTGTCCTTTCAACTTCCAAGTCACCCAACTACTAGTAAAAGTTAAGTTGTAACCCTGAAGAAGTGTCTTCTTCCCAAGTAGACTATTTTGGAGGAACAAGCAGAGGCAACGCAGTTTTGTATTTCTGCTAGAATTCAGACAATGACTGTCACCGTTTCTCCTTTGACTCTACTGTCTGTGACCAGCATTGTTCCAAGAAGAGATTCAGTAGAGATTTAAACATGCACTGAGATGAAGACTTTTTGGATTTATGTTGTGTAGAAAATAGGCTGTCAGACAAAAGCATTGGAGCTGAGCCACTGCTAATATGCATCGAGCCAGCAGCATAGGTAGTCACGGAGCAAAGTAAGTGCAAACCAGTTGCCATGACACTGGTTCTATAAAGCCTGCTTCATTTCATGTATGGGTATGGTATTTCATATGTATAAGTCCACATCCCAGAATGTGCCACTTTAATTGGTTTATGTGTGTTCAACAAAAGGTAACTTAAAGAGGAGCTTATTTTTGTGGCTACAGTATATTGCAAAAGTGGAACACAGCTAGAGGGTACACTGAGCTAAAGTGCAACAACTTAGCTGTTAAACAAGGTCTGACTAAGTGAACTAGGCAGAAATTAGTTGTAGTCACTTCAAAAATTAAGGAGATGGGAGAGCACATACTATAAGCCTAACAACAAGCAGTCCAAGACACATAAAATAATTTTTTTGTTGAAAACAAACAATGTGAGCTGAAAGATAAAATTTAGCAGGGGTCAGATTGTCATATTAATTTACTTGAATACTACTTATATCTGTGTACGGTAACTATGTACTGTAAAGTTATTTTGTGAGGAAAAACATACGTAGGAAATTATTCCCGGGAAGACATGTACAGAAAGATAGCTTTTCTTCCATTCCCAGTGTGCTTACATGCTTCATTAAAAAAAAAAATCAAGGCAGAAAATGGAGAAAAAATAAAAGAATAGGGAACACCATAGATGGATGAAGATCGCACAGATGAGGCTTCAGCAGCATTAAATCTCTGTTTCTGCTACTTCACTATAACAAGATACTAATTAAACGGCTTAGAAGGGGAAGAGAGAAAGAGATGATTGCCTCCTGTATAATCCTATAATTACCTCAGTCATAAAAGACAGTCACTATTGTCAGTCACAGTGTCAGTCTAATGAAAAGATGTGTTCACAATTACTAACAAAAAGCTCTGCTGAAACTCAACAGTCTGTGTGAAATTATTTTACTTGAACTGTGTTCCCCCAATTTGCACGAATCTGTAATGATGATACTCTTGCATTCTTCAACAAATTCACCCATTTACAGTTTGACAACAGTCAGGATAACAGTTGAAAAATATGAAGTGTTACTGATGATAATTTCTCAATAAATATATGTGAATTTGGTTTTCCAGAGAGTCAGAGCACTTGTGGTCTGAAGTAATTCAAACAACAGCTCATTTAATAGTGTTTGAGGGGTTTCCTTCTCATCTTCTACAGATTAACAGATCTTATCAATAAATGCAACTAACTCCATTAGCGTTCTTAAATAAATTAAATATCATTGGATAAATGCAAGCTTTTACCTGCCACCAATTGTGATCTCTTTTACAGCAAAGTATCTGTGTAGCTGATTAACCCCGTTTGCTTTTGGGTGGTATTGTCCTCTCATATGTATTCGAACTTGGGTAGCTTGCACCATCTCTTGCAAGGCTGGAGTTTTGTAGAAGTCATTATATCCCGGCCTCTGAATTGGATGTATGGACAGCAGACTGAAGGTGATGTTACCTCCTGAAAAATGTTTGTTGCTGAAAAACAAGAAACAAACATTTAACATGTTTATTTATTTCAAAGAAACAAAAATGCTCTTATTTTTGCTCCTATTTTTTTATGCTGCCTTGGATTCATGCCTGTTATCACATTAAAAGTTTCAATCCCCCTCCTAATCACCTGCGTTTGGGTCCTTCAATTAATATTTCATTACATTCCTGTGGCAAAAATATTCTATCCTGGCCAGTGGTGCTTCAGGCTGTGTGGGAAGTGCTGCAGTTAGGTTGTTGCTACTATTTGCACTTGCAAATCACAGAATTCAATGCAGCTAACAGTGTAATGTAAAATATACAATAATGTAAAGGTTTTCACCATAAAGATGTCATTCAAAGAGCTATGAACCGCCTTTCAAATAATAATTGTTTGTAGCCTTTTCACAGAAGCCCACGTCAGATCTAGACTATTATTTAAAGTATTATGCTCTGTTTTTAGGTCTACAACTATTGGCTACACTTAAATTTTTAAAACTAAAATCTCCAATTGTTCATATAATCAGGAAGCAACACATTCTGTAGTCAAAACTGTTTAGCAATTAGCAACTACATCACTTTAATTAATCGGTTAGATTTTTTTTAATAGTCCATTTACAGTATAACAAAATCAGCACCTTTGTAAGAAAAATAAACAATACAAGAAAAAAAGTTCAACAATGGATAACAGCACCTCAGGAATGTGAAAAACAGCTTCAACAAAACCTTCAAAAAATTAGACCAGAAATGTATTTTGTCAGCCACCCCCCATGGTGTCATGCACCAATGGGTTAAGCAGTCTGCAGCCTTGGCTGTTGCTGAGGCAAAAGCTCGGATGTTGGAGGAGTTCGGAGAGGCCTTGGATAAAGACTCTCTGTAGGCTCAGAGGAGATTCTGTCAAACCATTCGTCAGTTGAGGAGGGAAACACAGCTCTTTACCAACACTATGTTCAGTGAAGGTGGGGTGCTGTTGACCTCAACCAATGATGCCATCGGGAGGTGGAAGGAATACTTCTTGGACCTTCTCAATCCTGCCAGCATGTCTTCCACGGAGGAAGTGGAGTCAGGGGACTTTGGGGTTGGTCTGTCCATAACCGTGGCTGAGGTCGCTGAGGTAGTTAAAGGCTACGCGGCAGCAGGGCTCCGGGGGTGGATGCGATTCACCCTGATATCCTTAAGACTCTGGATGTTGTGGGGCTGTCTTGGTTGACACGCCTTTGCAACATCGTGTCGTCACTGTGCCACTGGATTGACAGACTGGGGTGGTGGTTTCCCTTTTCAAAAAGGGGGACCGGAGGTTGTGCGCCAATTAAAGGGGTATCACTCTCCTTAGCCTCCCTGGTAAGGTCTATTCACGGGTACTGGAGAAGCGAGTCCAATCGTTGGATGAACCTCAGATCCAGGAGAAACAATATGGGTTCCGTCCTGGCTGTGGAACACTGGACCAGCTCTTTACCCTCATTAGGATCCTCAAGGGGTCGTAGGAGTTTGCCCATCCAGTCTACATGCGTTTTGTGGACTTGGAGAAGGTTTTCAACTGTGTTCCTCAAAGTATACTGCTGGGGGTACTCTATGAGTTTGGGATTAAGGGCCCGTTGTTACGGGCTGTTTGGTCCCTATACAAGCGGTGCGAGAGTTTGGTTTGCATTGCTGGTTGTAAGTTGGACCTCTTCAGGGCTCTGGAGTTGGACTCCGCCAGGGATGCCCATTGTCACAGATTCTGTTCATAATGTTTATGGACAGAATTTTTTTGGCACAGCCAGGGGTGGAGAGATTCCCGTTCTGTGGCCTCAGGATTCCATTTCTGCTCTTTGCAGATTATGTGGTCCTGTTGGCATCATCATGCCGTGATCTTCAGCTCTCATTGGAGTGGTTCGCAGCCGAGTGTGAAGCAGCTGGGACGAGAACTTTTTTATTAACAACATGTGGCACAGTGGTAATGGCAGTCGACCCCCGATCGGAAGGTTGGTGGTTCGAATCCCGCGTCCGCTCACCATGTATCGTTGTGTCCCTGGGCAAGACACAATGCCCAGACCTACCCTGAGTTGCTCCCGGTAGGTCTGGATGGTGCCTTGCAAGGCAGGCTAAAGGCCGGCGCAGAGCTCCGCGTTTGAGCGAGCGCGGCGCCCCGCTGTGTGAGCGCCGTGAGGTCGCCGCTGCACAAGCCCTTTGAACGTTCACGCGAGCGCGCCAAGCTCCAATTTTACGAGCGCCTACGCGAAGCGCGGTGTCTGACCAATCAGCTGCACGCGGAGGGGGACTGAACTGACCCCCTCCGCTCACAGAGAACGAAGAAGAAAGCAGAGCTCTGTTGGAGCACACACGCTGCTCACGCTGTGCTCTGCTGTGAACCCCCCACGCGCAGCGCGCGCGCGTGGCGCGGGACTCGGTCCAGCGCGGAGCTCTGCACCGGGCTTACCACTACCGGTGTATGAATGTGTGTATGAATGGGTGGATGGTTGGTATTGTAAAGCGCTTTGGGGCTCCTCACAGGGAGCTGGAAAGCGCTATATAAATAAGCTCCATTTACCATTTACCATTTAACATATAAACACAAAACACCACTGCGGCTGGGGCTGCCAGCTCTTGTTTTGTTTTTTCCCCCCGACCTGTCAATCACTCCAGTAGGTGTGTCAGGAAATGACCAATCGGAGAGCTAAATTTGTCCCGAAGGTAAACACCCTTTGTCTGCTAAGCTGACAGCAGCCGCTCAGGGTGGATGCTCAGGAAGTCTCAACCCTCTGCGGACAGTGCGCACAGTATCCACGTGGCTGACAGGACGCGGGAGTATACTGGAGCCTTATAGCAAAACACACTGTTTAACAATTGGCCTATGTTCCTACCCTCACCTATGATCATGGGTAGTGACCAAAAGAACGAGACTCAAGATACAGGCGGTTGAAATGAGTTTCCTACACAGGATTGCTGGACTCTCCCTTAGAGATGTGGTGTGAATTTCAGTTATCCAGGAGAGATTCGGAGTAGAACCGCTGCTGTTTCACATCAAGAGGACCCAGTTGAGGTGGTTAGGGCATCTGGTAAGGATGTTTCCTGGGGGCCTCCCTAGGGAGGTGCTTCAGGCATGTCTGACTGGGAGGAGACCCCAGGGAAGACCTAGGACAATAGAGAGACTATGTCTCTCAGTTGGCCTGAGAACACCTTGGAATCCTCCCAGAAGAGCTGGTAGAGGTGGCTGTTTAAAGAGATGTCTGGGCCTCCCTGCTCAAGCTGCTGCCACCACGATCCAACTTCGAAACAAGAGGAAGATAATGGATGGATGGATAGATGGATTTTGTCTGCAACCTATTTACAACCAACTATTAAGTAAGATCAACTCGGTTGGAGCAGAGATTTTACTTTATCTTGTGATAATTATATTTTAGCAAGATTGATCCTCAAAAATGTCTTCATGTATACATGAAGACATTTTTGAGGATCAATCTTGCTAAAATATAATTATCACAAGATAAAGTAAAATCTCTGCTCCAACCGAGTTGATCTTACTTAATAGTTGGTTGTAAATAGGTTGCAGACAAAATCCATCTATCCATCCATCCATTATCTTCCTCTTGTTTCGAAGTTGGATCGTGGTGGCAGCAGCTTGAGCAGGGAGGCCCAGACATCTCTTTAAACAGCCACCTCTACCAGCTCTTCTGGGAGGATTCCAAGGTGTTCTCAGGCCAACTGAGAGACATAGTCTCTCTATTGTCCTAGGTCTTCCCTGGGGTCTCCTCCCAGTCAGACATGCCTGAAGCACCTCCCTAGGGAGGCCCCCAGGAAACATCCTTACCAGATGCCCTAACCACCTCAACTGGGTCCTCTCGATGTGAAATAGCAGCGGTTCTACTCCGAATCTCTCCTGGATAACTGAAATTCACACCACATCTCTAAGGGAGAGTCCAGCAATCCTGTGTAGGAAACTCATTTCAACCGCCTGTATCTTCAGTCTCGTTCTTTTGGTCACTACCCATGATCATAGGTGAGGGTAGGAACGTAGGCCAATTGTTAAACAGTGTGTTTTGCTATAAGGCTCCAGTATACTCCCGCGTCCTGTCAGCCACGTGGATACTGTGCGCACTGTCCGCAGAGGGTTGAGACTTCCTGAGCATCCACCCTGAGCGGCTGCTGTCAGCTTAGCAGACAAAGGGTGTTTACCTTCGGGACAAATTTAGCTCTCCGATTGGTCATTTCCTGACACACCTACTGGATTGATTGACAGGTCGGGGGGAAAAAACAAAACAAGAGCTGGCAGCCCCAGCCGCAGTGGTGTTTTGTGTTTATATGTTAAATGGTAAATGGTAAATGGAGCTTATTTATATAGCGCTTTCCAGCCCCCTGTGAGGAGCCCCAAAGCGCTTTACAATACCAACCATCCACCCATTCATACACACATTCATACACCGGTAGTGGTAGCCTGCCTTGCAAGGCACCATCCAGACCTACCGGGAGCAACTCAGGGTAGGTCTGGGCATTGTGTCTTGCCCAGGGACACAACGACACATGGTGAGCGGACGCGGGATTCGAACCACCAACCTTCCGATCGGGGGTCGACTGCCATTACCACTGTGCCACATGTTGTTAATAAAAAAGTTCTCGTCCCAGCTGCTTCACACTCTGCTGCGAACCACTCCAATGAGAGCTGAAGATCACGGCATGATGATGCCAACAGGACCACATCATCTGCAAAGAGCAGAAATGGAATCCTGAGGCCACAGAACGGGAATCTCTCCACCCTCTTCACTATCCTGAACATAGTGTTGGTAAAGCTTTTGCCTCAGCAACAGCCAAGGCTGCAGACTGCTTAACCCATTGGTGCATGACACCATGGGGGGTGGCTGACAAAATACATTTCTGGTCTAATTTTTTGAAGGTTTAAGGGCGGCTGTGGCGTAGTGGTAAGGGCAGTCGTCTCCCGATCGGAAAGTTGGCGGTTCGACTCCCGGGACCCGCACCATGTGTCGTTGTGTCCTTGGGCAAGACACTTAACCCTGAGTTGCTCCCGGTAGGACTGGAAAGCACCTTGCATGGTAGTCTGCCGCCACCGGTTTATGAATGTGTGTAGCATTCAATATATGTGTAGCACTTTGAGATTTTCAGTAATGAAAAGTGCGTTATAAATTGAATTAATTATTATTATTATTATTATTAATTATTATTATTATTATTACCCCTGGCTGTGCCAAAAAAATTCTGTCCATAAACATTATGAACAGAATCTGTGACAATGGGCATCCTTGGCGGAGTCCAACTCCTTAGCCCTGAAGAGGTCCAACTTACAACCAGCAATGCAAACCAAACTCTCGCACCGCTTGTATAGGGACCAAACAGCCCGTAACAACGGGCCCTTAATCCCAAACTCATATGCCTCTTATCAACAGGTCTGGTTCCTGTAAGGTCCCATTGTGGCTAGTTTGGGCCAGTTCCTATGGGACCGGTTTATTTCTGTACCCACTGCACGCTTAGGACCCCTTTAGTGGGCGTGAAGTTCTCCTGCAGTGGGCGGGTAATTCTCCTGCAGTGGGTGGATCATTAATATCAACGCTTCTAACCAGCTGGTGGCGCTAGTGATACATTAAGCTCTTTATTAACCACTAACACACACATTAGAAGAAGAGCTGGAAAAGAACACACAACCAAAGTGGATGAGCTTGTTTCTTTTTTGAACATTCTGCTTTGTCTGTGGCTTTTTCAGCCACAGACAAATGTTCATATACAGTATATATATATATATATATATATATATATATATATATATATATATATATATATTATATATATCTCCACCCTCATCTGCCCCACTCTGGGCCCTTGAGCAAGGCCCTTAACCCACACCATCTGCTCCCCCGGGAACCCTAGATATCAGCTCTCTACTCCACACAGAGGGCTGTGGTTGCTCGGTGGTCTGTGGTTGTGTCAGGAAGGGCATCCGGCGTAAAAACAACTGCCAAATCTTCATGCGACTAGTTCGCTGTGGTGACCCCTAACGCAGGGACAAAGCCGAAAGAAGAAAAAAATAAAATAAAATAAATATATATATATATGTGTGTGTGTATATATACACATATATGTATATATATTGTATATACAGTACATACATGTGTACACATACAAACATATGCGTGAGTATATATATATATATATACACACACACACACACACACACACGTGTTTATATATATGCAGTGGAGAGCATCCTGTGCTCCAGCATCAACGTGTGGCATGGAGGCTGCACAGTTGAAGAGAGGAAAGCTCTGCAGAGAGTGGTGAAGGCTGCACAGAAGTCTGTTGGAGTCAGTCTCCCCACCATCACAGACATTTACACCTCCAGATGCAGGAAAAGAGCCACCTGCATCATGAAAGACCTCACTCATCCAGCACACTCACTCTTTGCCCCACTCCCCTCAGGACGGAGGTTGAGGAGCATCAAGTGTAGAACCACTAGACTGAGGAACAGCTTCTACCCTGAGGCTGTTAGACTCATGAATAAATAAAAATAAAATAAAATAAACACTGCAAAATATCACATCATGCTGATGCTGATCTGTTTTCTTGTTGCTGTGTTCATCTGTGTTCATCTGTGACCATCTGCTCATACAAACTCATGTTCGTGCTGCTGTTTATTCCCACTATATTAGGCTTAGTGTATTACTAGTTGATGTTTTTCTTAGTTAGTTCTCGATGTTATTACTGTTTTTCTCTTTCATTTGTTGTTGGATGTAACTGGGACCTCGTGTACATAATCTCGTTTTCATCTCATGTACCACATGCGGTGCAAATGACAATAAAGACTCTCTGACTCTGACTCTGATATATATATATATATACTATATATACATACATCATATACATATATATATATATATATATATATATATATATATATATATATATATATATATATATATATATATACATATATATTTATATATACACACATTGATGATGGTGGAGTACACTACTTTGGACAAAACTGAAAGTGGCATGCATCCTAAAAAATCTGCGCCGCTCCATTGTCCCAGTTGATCAACAAGTGTGTTCCAAACTAAAACATTTGTAATATAAACTTAACAATATGTAATCAATCAATTCCAATCAAAATATCAAAGCAACTTTATTTAAACACTGTAAATGTTACATGTCAATAAAATTGTAACAGTTTTAAAAAATGAAAGATTGGTGTTATTTGTAGAAACAGAAAAACATATTACTAAATCTGCAGTTATGTATGAAATATGAACTTAAAATATCATCACTGGAATCTTAACTTGTTGTTCCAAAACATGTAACAATAATTAAAAGTAAAATTTGGCCAATAGCTCAGGTAAAAATGCTGACCTGTAGAACATTTCTACATTTTTCACTGCTTCTGTAAAGAACTCACCATCAGACACAATCCTCTGTGAATAAAGTCATCTGACCCAGAACTAAAGTTCTTTAGTTTGTAGCAGGTCGCTTTTGTAAAAGAGTCCACGAGGCTCAATGAGATTTACCTGACTAAATAAAGGTTGAATGAAAAACACCATGAAGTCACAGTACCCCTGCTCCGTCACAAACTGAGCTTGTTTGACATCTGCTGAGTTCATAGGACCTGTTTGTGTTGTCAATGCAGGACTGTTTTTTTTTTTTACTGAGGCACCGAGGACATCTTTGGCACAATGTGGACAAGGTGCAGGAGAGCAGAGCATCAGGAGAAGCTCTGAGGTCTGTTCGGCTGCAGTTGATGTGTAGTCTGGAGTCACAAGATCAGATCCTGATGCAGCAGTTCAGCGATGGCTTCATATGTCTGGCTGGCTGTTTTCACTGCCCCATCTGGCAAACAACACAAAATTATTGTTATAATCTCCTCTAAACATCATTATCCTTTGCTTTTATCTGTAATTTTCAAAGTTTGGAGTGTTTCTGTCATGGCATACTTGCTTTACAGTGCAGTGACTTGTCCCATCCTTCTCCAAGGACACCCACGGCTAGAGGATCTTTACACAGGAACTGACTGATTAACCTGAAATAAATCACATTACACATTAATACAGGCCTATAGGCCTAAGTGACAAATTTATGGATTTTTCCCCATATTTATAAACCATTTTTGGACTGAGATATGACCGTTTCCATTTATTCTGACTGAACCAAATCAAACCAAATACAAAAACAGAAGTAACTTGTATGGCATGAAGTTGGCGGTTGTATCACGTAATATGAAAACGTGGCTATAATGATAAATTCAAAAAAGTTCAAGACAAAAACAACTGGACTTTATTTATTATACTATGCTTTAGACTATTTTTTTCCTTCCTTGCACTTTTTAGAATTTACCATGTCCTGGATGACTGAGAATCTTCACTCGCTATTATCGACTCAAACGGCCTGCCATACCCCACATTCTGCTCTGCTTCGATCGAACCTTGAAAACAGCTGCCAACTCGGCGAATTTGACCATTAAAGTGCATTTATTAAGCAAATGATAGACTCAGACACACCTCCTCTGCTACAATTTCGAGCTAACAAATATTGTTTATGTGATTTTCTTGTTATATTTCAGAGAAACGAGCCGTTCCGCCATCTTTTTTTTTTTTTCCTAAAAGCCTCTCGGCTGTTGCCTGAAGTCAGTCTCTGAAACGGTCTTTCCGCAGTCCAAAAAAGCTAAGAAACAGTTGCATGACTCACTGGAAATATGCTTAAAGTTAGAAAACACTCACCTGCGCAGACACCTCTTGAAAAATCTTTTCATTGCACGTCACTCCATCCAGCTCCCTCTGAATATTTTCATCGGCCAGCAAATACAGAAAAGCCTGAACCTCCGCGTTTGACCACGGTTGTGACATAATTATTAGCCTGTGTTAATTCTCAAAAATGTGCTCCTCCAACTTGTTGTTCTAGAGTTTGGCGGGGGCAGTTTGCATTTCCTGGAAGACTGAATCTTCTTCTTCTTCTTGGCGGATTGCAAACAACGTTCAGGTGCATACCGCCACCTACTGGAGAAGACTGAATCTCCGCCCTCCGACCTAGGACTACGCCCCCTGACCAATCAGTGACCACACTGTGCTGATGTCATAACTGGACCC
>JBBPBX010042671.1:6084-19560 GCA_038048925.1 Garcialebias charrua | reverse complement strand
GAAGCTTGCCTTAGTGAAGGGGGAAGTGAACCGAGTAACAGAGACTCAACATAGACAGAATAAAGCAATGGAATAAGTTTAGCTTGAAATACTTTAAAAAACTCAGATGGGAATCCATCAGGTCCCGGAGCTTTATTATTTTGCATATTTTGTAAAGAGGTATTTAACTCCTGGATAGTCAGACCAGATTCTAGATGATCAATCAATTCTGGGTGTAAAGAAGGAAACTGAAGCTCATCCAGGAACTTATGCATATCAGTCAGATCTGTTGGAAGTTCAGATTTATACAGGGACTCATAAAATGATGAAAAAACCAAATTAATAGTTTGCATGTCCTCCTGCTGGACCCCCGAGCCGTCTGTAATACGACATATTGAACGTGAAGCTGCTTGGCGGCGCAATTGATGAGCTAATAATCTGCTTGGCTTGTCTCCATGTTCATAATACCTAGCACGAGAATGAAGCATAAGGCGCTCCGCCTCATTAGTTGTAATAAGATCCAGCTCAGTTTGTAGGACCAAACGACGCTTTGAAAGATTATCAGATGGAGTAGCTGCAAGCTGTTGATCAACCAATTCCAACTCAGATACAAGCTTCTGAATCTTTGACATCTTCAATTTCCTCACATGCGCAGAATATGAAATTATCTGACCACGTAAATATGCCTTCAAAGAATCCCACAGGAGCGCCCTAGAAATTGGTTCAGAATCAGAATCATTAAGTGCAATAAAATCCTCTATTGCGTCCGTAATAAATTTGTGAAATTTATCATCTAATAATAATGAGGTGTTAAATCGCCATTGAGAGGGATATCGAGGCCCAGGTGCAATCTGAAGATCAAAAGAGACAGGAGCATGATCCGAAATAATGATTGGGTGATATGTAGCATTTGATACTTTAGGCATAAGTTTAGCATCTATAAAAAAATAATCTATACGTGAAAAAGTCTGATGAACAGGTGAATAAAAAGAATATTGCTTATTGTTCGGATTATGAGATCTCCAGGGGTCAACACAACCATTATTTAACATGAAACTATTTAGGGTTCTAGCCATTGATGATTGGGTTAGAACAGGTTTAGAACGGTCTAACAGAGGATCTATAGTACAGTTCATATCCCCACCAAAAATCAAAACAGAGTCATTCAAAGATGGCAAAATTTCAAACAGCTTATTCATAAAACCAGGATTGTCAAAATTGGGAGCATATACATTAACTAGCAAGGTGGATACATGGAATAAAGTACCTAATACTATCAGATATCTGCCATCTTTGTCTGAAATGACTTTAGACATTTTGAATGGTACAGATTTACCTATTAAAATAGCAACCCCTCTAGACTTTGAATTAAAACTGGAGTGGAGTACCTCTGCAACCCATGAACATTTAAGTCTAGACTGGTCTTTAATTCTCATATGGGTCTCCTGTAGAAAAACAATGTCAGGTTTCAAACGTTTTAAATGAGATAACACCTTACTTCGCTTGACAGCGCACCCTAAACCTCTAATATTCCAGCTAATAAATCTTACATTTGAGTTATTTGCATTAGCCATGTAAAATATGCGTTAATATTGATGAAACATTCAGCCTCCGCCCCCACGTACCAGGTAAAGAATAAAAAAATTAAAAATAAAAATAAAAACACACACACACACAACACACCACATCCCTCCCCCAGATAGCACTTACCATTATCCCATCCCCAAACGACGGAATACCAGTGCAAACTCCAATAGGAGTCATAAGCCTAAAGACTAAACTTAAGGTTTTGAACCCAACCATCAACCTCAATTCACCCCAACTCAGTTGGAGCTCCTGCAAACAAATATAAACGATCGTGTATTTAATAACAGAATAAGTATATTACATGTCACCAAATCCTCTTGTGTCTCCAGTTGGTCTAAGACTGAGAAAGTCTTTCGGACAAAAGACAAAACGTTTCTACAGTTTTTTTTGCTTTGTTTTGTTTTGTTTTTTGAATGTCCAGAGGACCAGACTTAGCTTTTTTGGATTTTTCTACCTGGATTATGGAGCATGCATCAGAGTAATTTTATTAATTATTCATGCAAATAAATAAAGTAGGTTATGATAAAATGTATTGGTGTTGTCACTTTGCTTAAACTCAGTTTATATATGTGATAAATAAGAAGAAAAAAAAAACTTTCGCAAAGAAGCTACATACAGTATTGTGGTTTTGCGACATGACGGCGCTGCTTTATGTTTGACGCACGCGACACATGCTTTACGTTGTTAAACTCGAGAGCGATGGAGACGCAGGGGCATGAAGCCGGTGTCACAACAAGGAGAAACAGCTGCACAGGCAGCCCAAGAAGAAGAACTTTTACCAAAAAGAGGGGGAACGTCTGTTATTTGGGTACATTTTGGATTCAAGAAGTCTGACACGGAGCAGAAAACGGTAATCTGCTAACTTTGTCACAACGCCGTTCCCTCGCCCGACGCCAACACAACCAAACCACAACACAAACCAAATACTAAATTAATTGTGGTATATCGTGATATATATCGTTATTGCGATATTAAAAAGTCCATATCGTGATATATGATTTTTTCCATATCGCCCAGCACGGTACTACCGCTCACCTCTCAGGAAGTCCTCACCTGAGACTCATGAGGCTTCCAGCCAATCATGAAGAAGATCTGGAAACTGGCGGGAACCGTGCCGTCATCGCTGCCGAACATCTCTGAAACAAAGAGTTCACATCAGAGTTCTGCTGGGTCCAGTTCTACCAGAACCAACCTGCAGCAGATTCTGACTGAGGTTGTTCTAAATGCACATCTACATGTGAGCCTCCTGCTGTGGACCTGAAGTCCTCTACAGGTGAGTCTCCTGCTGTGGACCTGAAGTCCTCTACAGGTGAGCCTCCTGCTGAGGACCTGAAGTCCTCTACAGGTGAGTCTCCTGCTGTGGACCTGAAGTCCTCTACAGGTGAGCCTCCTGCTGAGGACCTGAAGTCCTCTACAGGTGTGTCTCCTGCTGAGGACCTGAAGTCCTCTACAGGTGAGCCTCCTGCTGTGGACCTGAAGTCCTCTACAGGTGAGCCTCCTGCTGAGGACCTGAAGTCCTCTACAGGTGAGCCTCCTGCTGAGGACCTGAAGTCATCCACAGGTGAGCCTCCTGCTGTGGACCTGAAGTCCTCTACAGGTGAGCCTCCTGCTGAGGACCTGAAGTCCTCTACAGGTGAGCCTCCTGCTGAGGACCTGAAGTCCTCTACAGGTGAGCCTCCTGCAGTGGACCTGAAGTCATCCACAGGTGAGCCTCCTGCTGAGGACCAGAAGTCCTCTACAGGTGAGCCTCCTGCAGTGGACCTGAAGTCATCCACAGGTGA
Source organism: Garcialebias charrua (assembly GCA_038048925.1). Lineage (NCBI taxonomy): Eukaryota > Metazoa > Chordata > Actinopteri > Cyprinodontiformes > Rivulidae > Garcialebias > Garcialebias charrua. The sequence goes on along the minus strand of JBBPBX010042671.1, from coordinate 16,213 downwards.
GCCTCCTGCTGAGGACCTGAAGTCCTCTACATGTGAGACTCCTGCTGTGGACCTGAGGTCCATGGTGCTCGTCAGGGTGTGGAACGTTCCACTTCCTGCTGTGGAAGAGGGAACAGGTGTGGCGTCTCTCAGGTAATCAGGAAGTTAGTTTGAGGATGAAAACGTCCCCATCAGGTGGAACAGACCAGAGCCATATAAAGTGAGAGTTCCGACACTCTTTGAACTCGCCGACAGGCGGTCAATCGTTCCAAACTACGGCTATGGAAACCTTGTGGAGCTGCGCCCTCTGGCGGCGACTGAGCGCTACTGCAGGCAGCGTCAGACTGTAACCAGAGCCATGGAACAAATTGCCCACTCCATGACCCACGTGACTTCCGCATTCCATTCTTACAATGGAACTCTATGGAAGTGTCGGAACTCTCACTTTATATGCCTCTGGAACAGACTAACTGCAGAGGCATCACGGTTGTCATGGTAACAAAGACTCCTCACCTTTACAAACAGCGGCAGCAGCTAAGATGGAGTCTCTGTGCAGCAGTGACTTCCTGTTCCAGGCACAGTTACTCTCTCCCATCCCTGCAGACACATGTTACAGCTGCTCTGAACTCACGTGCACATCACTCTCCCTGTCATCCCTCCTGAGGGTCAGCTGGGTCTTTGTTGGTCTGGTTCTCATGAGCAGATGTTTTCAGCTTCATGACCAGAACATGTCACGTGGTTCAGACCCTCAGCAGGGAGGGGAGGGAGAGGGATCTGCCTGTGAGTTCGGCTCAGAGAATTCTTCAGTTTGAACGTTTTGTGAAACTTTGGACTCATCCAAACATTTTCTGAGTCTTCATCTCCAAAAGCAGCTCTTCATCCCCTCGTCTTCATCATGTCCACTGATTCGTCTCAGTGTTGTAGGCCGAGACATCTCGGGTAGAGACGTTGGACATCGGAGGTTCTGTTTTATTTTAACAGACTTTCAGCAGAAACTGAACGTGTTCAGAGAGCAGGTCGTACCTTGGAGGTCCATCAAGACTTCCATGACCCCTGGATAATGGACCTGAACCGTATGCGTGTCCTGAAAGACACAGAGGACCGGGGACATTAGGGCAGAGGACATTAGGACAGAGGACATTAGGGCAGGGGACATTAGGACTGAGAATTTTAGGACAGAGGATATTGGGACAGGGGACATTAGGACAGAGGGCATGAGGACACGGGACATTATGACTGAGGACATTAGGACTAAGGACATTAGGACAGGGGGCATTAGTACAGAGAATATTAGGACAGAGGACATTAGGACAGAGAATATTAGGACAGAGGACATTAGGACAGAGGACATTAGGACAGGGGACATTAGGACAGAGGACATTAGAACAGAGAATATTAGGACAGAGGGCATTAGGACAGGGGACATTAGGACAGTGGACATTAGAACAGAGAATATTAGGACAGGGGGCATTAGGACAGAGGGCATGAGGACAGGGGACATTAGGACAGAGGACATTAGGACAGGGGACATTAGGACAGAGGGCATTAGGACAGGGGACATTAGGACAGAGGACATTAGAACAGAGAATATTAGGACAGAGGATATTGGGACAGGAGACATTAGGACAGAGGGCATGAGGACACGGGACATTATGACTGAGGACATTAGGACTAAGGACATTAGGACAGGGGGCATTAGTACAGAGAATATTAGGACAGAGGACATTAGGACAGAGGACATTAGGACAGAGGACATTAGAACAGAGAATATTAGGACAGAGGACATTAGGACAGAGGACATTAGGACAGAGGACATTAGGACAGGGGACATTAGGACAGAGGACATTAGAACAGAGAATATTAGGACAGAGGACATTAGGACAGTGGACATTAGAACAGAGAATATTAGGACAGGGGACATTAGGACAGGGGACACGTGGCTCAGACAGATTCTATCAAAAACCAAAGCAGTTTGTAGAAAATTGACATAATAAAAACATTTAAAAAGTATAAAAGTTCAAATTAAAACAAGAATAAATAATGAGTTGATGTGTGAAGGACAGCTGATTGACAGAACCAGAACCAGAACCCGTCTCACCACAGTCAGCATGGTGAAGCCCGCCTGGCCCAGCAGGTTCCCCAGGTCCGTGATGGCGGTGAAGGGGGACACGTGGGGGGAGAACCCCCCCTCCCGCTCCGTCTCGGCCAGCTGCAGGGAGCAGCGCAGCTCGTAGAGCGTGTCCCCGCCCAGCATCGCCCCGATGAACACCCCGTCCGGCTTCAGAACCTTCTGGACCTGACAGAACCAGGCAGTGGGTCAAACCTTCTGAACAAAAACCACTGACTGATGAGACAGAAGGTGGAGGTCACCTGTTTGAGAGCTCCAGGAAGGTCGTTGGTCCAGTGCAGACTGACGGAACAGAACCAGAACAGAACCAGAACATTAAAAGTACAAACTTTTTTTTAAAAATAGAATAGAAGAATAGAATAGAATATATCTTTATTGGCATATTTGCACCAAGGTACAAAACAGTGCTATTGGCGCGCGCAACATCCTAAGAGGGACGTACGCACGGAAAGCCGCAGCAATAATTAAATCGCGCCGCCAGACAATCAGATATGGAAAAAAAGGAACGTACAGTGGGATAATCATTGGTATTCAAAAAAGAATCTATCACATTTTGTCTTAGGACATTCTATGATAAAGTAAAAAAAACTCTACCAGCTCAATACAGATAAAGACAAGAGACATGTTGCATTTTGGTGGCGTAGCAGGGAGATAAGTCTGTGAGCAATCATTTCAGATAAGCACAGTCTGCAGATGGGCTCAGCCGGCTTCATCTGAATGCACACAGAGACCTCTGAGGGGAGCGACAGTTTTCCAACAGCTTCAGACTCCAGGAGAGGTTTGCAGTCAGCCGTTTTTCAAGGTTGCTTGTGTCCCGATTAGATTAGTTGCATTATTTATTTTTCAGGGCAGGCTACAGTGTACTCCGACTGCAGCCTTGAGTCCAGGTGCCGTCTGGGTCCAAATCGCCGAATCATGTGAGGTTTCATTCAATCCGAGCTACAGGTCCCCGTCTGCCCCCTGATGTAGCCCGGTCGGCTGTAAACGAGTCCCAAACCGCACTGCAGGTCCGCGGCTGTCCACCACTGTTCCCATCGTGCGATTCAGCTCGAACAACAGCTGGTTCATTGAGGTCACAGCCCGGATCAAAGAATCTTGTTGAGCAGGAAGTTTCGCCAGCGCGTTGATCGCCGCGGTAGTCTTCCTCAGCTTCCAGTAGCAGAACCCTCCGCCTAAGCCAAAAAGCAGAGCACCTGCTACCATAATTCCAATTATCCACAGATCTTCCACGTCCTCGACTGAAAGAACGGTCAGACACATTAACTTCCACTCGCCCCACGAGTCCATAATGTAGCCCACCGCATGCGTGTCGAGGGGGCACGCCGGTTCTCCTGGTCCGGAGCGCTTCGTGGAAAAAAATTTTATCGATAGAGGAGACAGCCCACGCAATTAAATCCATTTCCAAATTGCTTCGAGTGAGCGCTGAAGAGTTGCAGACGAGACAAAAATGCAAAAGCAGGGAGGAGGAAAACTTTAGGAGAGGAGCAGAAAGAGAAGCGACCTGCTTCGCCAAGAGCCGAAAGTAAAAAATAAATAAATAAAAATGAATGACCCGAGTTTGAAGATGATTTCTGCTCAAGCTGAACGATCGTTTCTGAACTTGTTTCCAGATTTAAACTCGGGCCACATTACACTGGTTTTACTGGTTGACTCACAGAACTCTCTTCATCTGTTTCACTTTAGTTGATTCTCTTTAGCTGTTCATCTTCATCTGTTTATCTTTAGCTGTTTCTCTTCATCCCTTTCTCTTTAGCTGATTCTCTTTAACTGTTTCTCTTTAGCCGGTTCTCTTTAGCCGTTTCTCTTCATCTGTTTCACTTTAATTGATTCTCTTTAGCTGTTTATCTTCATCTGTTTCTCTTTAGCTGTTTCTCTTCATCCCTTTCTCTTTAGCTGATTCTCTTTAGCTGATTTTCTTTAGCCGTTTCTCTTCATCTGTTTCACTTTAATTGATTCTCTTTAGCTGTTTATTTTCATCCGTTTCTCTTTAACCAATTCTCTTTAGCTGTTTATCTTTAGCTGTTTCTCTTCATCCCTTTCTCTTTAACTGATTCTCTTTAGTTGATTCTCTTAATCTGTTTCGCTTTAGTTGATTCTCTTTAGCTGCTTCTCTTCATCTGTTTCACTTTGTTTATCTTTGGCTGTTTCTCTTCATCCCTTTCTCTTTAGCTGATTCTCTTCGGCTGTTTCTTCATCTGTTTAGTATTTAAATCAAAGTTCTGATAGAACTGAACCAGAACATTAAAAGTACAAACTTTTTTTTTTTTAATGAGTTTGAAGATTGAAGTTCTAGTTTGAAGCTGATTTCTGCTCAAGCTGAATGATCGTTTCTGAACTTGTTTCCAGATTTAAACCCGGGTCACATGACTCTGGTTTTACTGGTTGACTCACAGAACTTCTGACTTTATGACCCAAACGGGTCGCTGCGTCACACACTGCAGAACCTTCAGGGCTGTCAGTAATGTTCTGAGCATCTCTCCAGTCTACTTCAACCTCTGATGATGTGTCAGAGACCCAACAGAACCGAAGGTTACAGCAGGTCCAGTAGAACTCTGGACTCACCTCAGGCTGCTCAGAACCAGGTCAAAGGTGTTCTCCTTAAACGGCAGGAACTCTTCATCGGCCAGAACCCTCTGAGTCTGGACCTCAGTCGGCCTGTTGAGTTTCTGAATATCAGAGAACAGGACAGTTCTGGTTCTGGTCTCCATCAGTTCTCACAGTAAAAGGTTCTGTGGGTCAGAACTCACCAGAGTCTGCAGGGAGGTTTCTGTCAGAACCAGACGCTGCACCACATCCTGGAACAGAGCAGTTACAGAGACAAAGTTACTGCTGGGCCCAGAACCAGAATCAGGTCCTGACGGGGTCCACACCATCCCTGATCCAGAACCCAAGCCTGATCCGTTTCTCACCGGCACCAGGAGTTATCCTCACCAGTTTCTCCTTAAACTAAAACAGGAAAAAAAAACTTCACATCGATTTGATCTAAAACAGAAATTCAGCTTCGTTTGTTTCTCATCAGATGAACTACCGTATTTTCCGGAATATAGGTCGCAGCTTATCATTTTTGCATGCCCTGCGACCTATATTCAGTAAGTAAGTAGGCCTAAGTAAGTAAAGTTTATTTATATAGCACTTTTCATAGATAAAATCACAAAGTGCTGTACAACATATAAATAAAAGATTAAAATAGACAAAAGAATTACTGTAGAAAAAGCTGATTAATCAAAACAATAAGAACAGCTAATAAAAACAAGAACAATTGATAAAAACACTAAATAAAAACATTTATCTAAAAGCTTGTCTGAATAAAAGTGTCTTAAGCTGCGTTTTAAAGGAATCAATAGAAGCGGTCACACGAAGAGACAGGGGCAGGGCATTCCACAGCTGGGGGGGCTACTGAAAGGTGCGACCTATTAATGGCTTTTTATAAAATAAGCTGATTTGTAATCATTTACAGGTAGTCCCCGATTTACGAGCGCTCTGATCTACGAGGTTCCGGACTTACGAGCTGGCGAATTATTGGAAAAAACGCAAAAAATACTGAGTTTTCCTGTGTTTTTTCACCACAGTTCGTTAGCTAAACATGTGGACACACGTTTCCGATCATTTTTATGCACTCATAAGCAGTTTTTCGATGAAAAACGAGTGTTCGTAGTCGCGCTAGCAAAACCGTTCCAATTTACGAGCGAAATTCCGGACTTACGAGAAGCGTGGCGGCCGTTCCAATTTACGAGATTTCCGGTTTACGAGCGCCTCGTTGTAACGGATCTCGCTCGTAAATCGGGGACTACCTGTTAACAAAAATTTAACTGAGACACACTCTTACAATAATGTCAGCTAACAAATATTTTTTTTTAGGTGTTTATCCTGCTAAAATTATTCATTTATTAAAGAAAAGTTCAGCTCAGACACATATTTGCTATAATTTTTATCAAACAAATAATTGTTTTTAAGTGTCAATCTTCTTAAAAGCCTTGCTGTGCGCTCCTGTGGAAGAGACATTTGCAGCAGAGCTAAACACGGTCCACATTTTGACGTAGGTGCGACCTATATTCAGGTGCAACCTATATTCCAGAAAATATGGTAAATCTGAATTTTTAAACTTTAAATTAAAACTTATCAGAAAATCATGAAAATTATTTTCAACAGAGTTCATTACATCACAAAGGAGCTGCTTTACTTTAGCTTCTCTTTGGCTGTTTATCTTAAACTGATTCTCTTTAGCTGTTTCTCTTCATCTGTTTTTCCTTTTTTATTATATTTTAGTTTCTTTTTGGGACTATTTTCTGACTGTTTTCACTTAAGGAAAGCTGGCGACTTGTTGTTGCTGTTTTTATCTACCTGTTGTTGTTTTTTTGTAAACAAACATTTTTGCCTCTGTAGGTCGTTGTTTTACACCAGAAACAAACTCGTTATTCTGACCAAAACAAAACAAAGAAGAACTGTTAAAATGGTTTAATTTCACCATAGAAAGTTTGTTTTATATTTCTCTTTAGCTGTTTATCTTCATCGGTTTCTCTTTAGCCGTTTCTCTTCATCCCTTTCTCTTTAACTGATTCTCTTTAGCTGTTTCTCTTCATCTGTTTCACTTTAGTTGATTCTCTTTAGCTGTTTATCTTCATCTGATTCTCTTTAGCTGTTTCTCTTCATCTGTTTCACTTTAATTGTTTATCTTTGGCTGTTTCTCTTCATCCCTTTCTCTTTAGCTGATTTTCTTTGGCTGTTTCTTCATCTGTTTAGTATTTAAATCAAAGTTCACCTTGTTTAAGTGCTCAGCGATGTGACTTTTCCCTGCTCCGATGTCCAGGGCCAGAGGAAATGTCCTGAGGAGACATGAGGACAAATGTCTCACTTGTGTGGATTTTAAAGAAAAACTCTCTTCATCAGTTCAGACTAGCCTTCAGCTCATCAGTCCTGTCAGAATTAAACTGCAATGGGTAAGATATTGCATGCTCATCTGTAACAGGTAGGATATTACCTGTTCATCTACAAACAGATAAGCTATTATCCTGTTCATCTGCAACAGGTAAGATATTACTTTTATAAACTTTCTAGCTAAAACCCTTGTCAGAAGATGTGGGCTATCCCTTTAAAACAGATAATTTATCAACACCTAATGTGACTACAGTAAATAGAAAACAGAACAAACAACAACAACAATAGTCCTGTGTTGATGGTGGATTCTGATCAGGAGACAAACCTCCATCAGCTCTGAACATTTACACAAACTAAAGTTTATTCTCACATTTTTAGTTTTGGTTTGTTAACATAAACGTGAAAGATTATAAAGTCATGAACTCACCTGGTGATGTCATGAACTCACCTGGTGATGTGATGAACTCACCTGGTGATGTCATGAACTCACCTGTCATGAACTAACCTGGTGATGTCATGAACTCACCTGGTGATGTCATGAACTCACCTGGTGATGTCATGAACTCAACTTGTGATGTCATGAACTCACCTGGTGATGTCATGAACTCACCTGGTGATGTCACGAACTCACCTGGTGATGTCACGAACTCACCTGGTGATGTCATGAACTCAACTTGTGATGTCATGAACTCAACTTGTGATGTCATGAACTCAACTTGTGATGTCATGAACTCAACTTGTGATGTCATGAACTCACCTGGTGATGTCATGAACTCACCTGGTGATGTCATGAACTCAACTTGTGATGTCATGAACTCAACTTGTGATGTCATGAACTCAACTTGTGATGTCATGAACTCACCTTGTGATGTCATGAACTCACCTTGTGATGTCATGAACTCAACTTGTGATGTCATGAACTCAACTTGTGATGTCATGAACTCAACTTGTGATGTCATGAACTCACCTGGTGATGTCATGAACTCACCTGTCATGAACTAACCTGGTGATGTCATGAACTCACCTGGTGATGTCATGAACTCACCTGGTGATGTCATGAACTCACCTGGTGATGTCATGAACTCACCTGGTGATGTCATGAACTCAACTTGTGATGTCATGAACTCACCTGGTGATGTCATGAACTCACCTGGTGATGTCATGAACTCACCTGGTGATGTCATGAACTCACCTGGTGATGTCATGAACTCACCTGGTGATGTCATGAACTCAACTTGTGATGTCATGAACTCAACTTGTGATGTCATGAACTCAACTTGTGATGTCATGAACTCAACTTGTGATGTCATGAACTCAACTTGTGATGTCATGAACTCACCTTGTGATGTCATGAACTCACCTTGTGATGTCATGAACTCAACTTGTGATGTCATGAACTCAACTTGTGATGTCATGAACTCAACTTGTGATGTCATGAACTCAACTTGTGATGTCATGAACTCACCTGGTGATGTCATGAACTCAACTTGTGATGTCATGAACTCAACTTGTGATGTCATGAACTCACCTTGTGATATCAAAAACCCGATCAGCAACTTGACTCCCAACCTGCAAAACAAAAAACTTTAATGTGTATCTCTGAAATCAAAACGTTTTATTTAGTAAGTCGACTCAGTTCATCTGCAACAGGTAAGACGACAGAACCACAGGCCCAGTTGACCCGGTTCAATGACAGAATGTCTAAATTCAATAACAAGCAGGTGGAATGAGCCAAAGCACGAGTTGAACGCTGATCTTGAGTAGCAGAACTATGAAAGTATTTAGGGGTGTGGTGCTGATTTCACATGTAAACAGGTAAATGTGTAAACACAACCATGATGCAAGAGGAGCAACGAGGAACTCTGAAGGGTCTGAAAACCTACAAACAGACAGAAGCCGATCAGTCAGCTGATGCCTAATCAATTCCCAGGGATGTTTTTACTTTACGTCCTGTCCGTTGACGAGTCTTGACCAAGAAAAGGCACAGGTGCAGTAGCAGCTGCTACAGTCATCCTGCCGCCAGTCAGAACGCTCCTCTGGAAGTAAGTCCATCAATATACAGGTGGTCCCCGACTTACGACGGCCTCGACTTACGACGTTCCGGACTTTACGAACGAGCTTATGAACAGTACTGTTGTATACAGCACTGGTATGTGTTTTTAGATGAAAGTGTGTTAGCTAACTGTTTGTAAATAAAGTTATGTGCATGTTTATGTGTATCTCTCGGATCTGATACACCCATATGTCCCTCCACGTGCTTTGAGGTCAGAGGACCAGGTACTCTTAAGAGTTCCAGAAACTCGCCTTAAGCGCAGGGGTGACAGGGCGTTCTCTGTAGCAGGCCCAAGACTCTGGAACGAGTTACCGCTGCTCATCAAACAGGCCCCCTCCCTCTCGGTTTTCAAATCCCGGTTAAAAACTCACTACTACTCCATTGCTTTCAATGCCAGCTGATTTATATTTGATCGTTTTACTTATGATCTGCAATGTTTTTATGTTTTTCGTGTTGTACTTCATTGTCTGTGCTGCCTGTTACGTGTTTGTTTGTTCAGCACTTTGGTGTGGACGTGTTCCTGTTGAAAGTGCTTTATAAATAAAATGGTATGGTATGGTATGTTTATGAACCAGTATGTACGCTTGTTCAGTCTCATTTTGATAAACGGGTGTGCGGCGCAGCGTTAGCATACATTTTCCGACTTACGACCAAAAATCCGGACTTACGAACGCCACGTGTTGCACGTTCCGACTTACGGATTTTCGAGTTATGAACGGTGCATAGGAACGGAACTCGTTCGTAAGTCGGGGACCACCTGTATCTTTATTTTACCCTCCTGCTATCCTGGGGTCAAAATAAAGCAGGAGGCCACTGAGGCGTCGGGTCATTTTGACCCCAGGGCAGCAGGAGGATGTTTTTATTTTTATTTGGTTGAATGAACATCAAGCTCAGAACCTGAAGCCACACAGACAAAATGAGCTAATTTAAAAACACTAAAGAAACTAAAGGATGCAGAATAAAATTAATAATATGTAACTAAAACTATTTGTAATGCATAATAAAAATACTTTAAAATAATATATACCGGTAATGCAAATAAAACCGAAGCAAACATGAATGGACAGGAAGAGACAGAAGGACCTGCAGGAATC
>JBBPBX010042670.1:11730-28291 GCA_038048925.1 Garcialebias charrua | reverse complement strand
CTGCTGGGAACGTCTGGCAGAGTCTCCCGTAAGACGGAGCTTTAACTCCCACCTCCGGGAGAGCTTTGAACACGTTCCAAGGGAGGCGGGGGACATGGAGTCCGAGTGGGCCGTGTTCCGCGCCTCTATTGTCGAGGCAGCTTATCGGAGCTGTGGCCGCAAGGTTGTTGGTGCCTGTCGTGGTGGCAACCCTCGAACCCGGTGGTGGACACCGGCAGTGAGGGATGCTGTCAGGCTGAAGAAGGAGTCCTATTGGGCCTTTTTGGCTTGTGGGACCCCGGAAGCAGCTGATAGGTACCGGCAGTCCAAGCGGCATGCGGCTCGGGTGGTTGCTGAGGCAAAAACTCGGGCGTGGGAGGAGTTCGGAGAGGCCATGGAGAATGACTTCCGTACGGCTTCGAGGCGATTCTGGTCCACCATCCGGCGTCTCAGGGGGGGAAAGAGGTACGAGACCAACACCATTTATGGTGGAGGTGGCGTGCTGCTGACCTCAACTCGGGATGTTGTGAGTCGGTGGGCGGAATACTTCGAAGACCTCCTCAATCCTACTGGCACGTCTTCCACTGAGGAAGCAGAGCCTGGGGACTTTGGGTCGGGTTCTCCGATCTCTGGTGCTGAGGTCGCCGAGGTGGTTAAAAAGCTCCGCGGTGGCAAGGCTCCGGGGGTGGATGAGATTCGCCCGGAGTTCCTTAGGGCTCTGGATGTTGTAGGGTTGTGTTGGCTTACGCGACTCTGCAATATCGCGTGGACATCGGGGGCAGTTCCCTTGGATTGGCAGACTGGGGTGGTGGTTCCCCTATTCAAAAAGGGGGACCGTAGGGTGTGTTCCAACTATAGGGGGATCACACTCTTAAGCCTCCCTGGTAAGGTCTATTCAGGGGTTCTGGAGAGGAGGGTCCGTCGGATAGTCGAACCTCGGATTCAGGAGGAGCAGTGTGGTTTTCGTCCTGGTCGTGGAACACTGGACCAGCTCTACACCCTCAGCAGGGTCCTGGAGGGTGCGTGGGAGTTTGCCCAACCAGTTTACATGTGCTTTGTGGACTTGGAGAAGGCATTCGACCGCGTCCCTCGGGGGGTTCTGTGGGGGGTACTCCGGGAGTATGGGGTACCAGGCCCTTTGATAAGGGCTGTTAGGTCCCTGTACGACCGGTGTCAGAGCTTGGTCCGCATTGCCGGCAGTAAGTCAGGCTCGTTTCCGGTGAGAGTTGGACTCCGCCAAGGTTGCCCTTTGTCACCGATTCTGTTCATAACTTTTATGGACAGAATTTCTAGGCGCAGCCAAGGTGTTGAGAGGATCCGTTTTGGTGGCCTTAGAATCGCTTCTCTGTTTTTTGCAGATGATGTGGTCCTACTGGCTTCATCAGTTCGTGATTTACAACTTTCACTGGAGCGGTTTGCAGCCGAGTGTGATGCGGCCGGGATGAGGATCAGTTCCTCCAAATCCGAGGCCATGGTCTTGAGCCGGAAAAGGGTAGCATGCCCTCTCCGGGTCGGGGAGGAGGTCCTGCCCCAAGTGGAGGAGTTTAAGTATCTCGGGATCTTGTTCACGAATGAGGGAAAACTGGAGCGTGAGATCGATAGGCGGATAGGTGCAGCGTCCGCAGTGAAGCGGGCGCTGTACCGGTCTGTCGTGGTGAAGAGAGAGCTGAGTCGAAAGGCAAAGCTCTCAATTTACCGATCGATCTACGTTCCCACCCTCATCTATGGTCATGAGCTTTGGGTTGTGACCGAAAGAACAAGATCTCGGATACAAGCGGCTGAAATGAGTTTTCTCCGCAGGGTGTCTGGACTCTCCCTTAGAGATAGGGTGAGAAGCTCAGTCATCCGGGAGGGACTCGGAGTAGAGCCGCTGCTTCTCCACATCGAGAGGAGCCAGTTGAGGTGGCTCGGGCATCTGGTTAGGATGCCTCCTGGACGCCTCCCTGGTGAGGTGTTCCGGGCATGTCCCACCGGGAGGAGACCCAGAGGAAGACCCAGGACGCGCTGGAGGGACTATGTTTCTCGGCTGGCCTGGGAACGCCTTGGGATTCCCCCGGAGGAGCTGCTCCAAGTGGCTGGGGAGAGGGAAGTCTGGGCCTCCCTACTTAGGCTGCTACCCCCGCGACCCGACCCCGGATAAGCGGAAGAAGATGGATGGATGGATGGATTGTCCCCTTGCTTCTCCAGGTGGTAAATAAGCATTTCTAAAAAGAAAAGGTGACACGCCATTTTCCAACCAATAAAAACAGAGCTTGAATTTGAATTTCAGCAGACCATGGGAGAGCAGAGCCATATATGGCTCTGAGGGGGAGGGATCAGAATGCTTTGCCTGTTGAAATTTTTTCTAAGTGCTGCAGTTCTACAGAAACTGCAGACTGAACCTTTAAGTGTTAATTTTTTTATATATGTTATTTTATGATGCAGTTAAGTGCTTTTAAAACTAACATTGTTATTTCTTTTTTTTATTTTGTACTCTATCAATCCCCAATTGGGAAATTAATTCTTTGCATTTTTCACATTGTGTGTGTGTGTGTGTGGGTGTGTGCGTGTGGGGCTGTCATCTGGGGTGCCTTGCTCAAGGGCTCAGGGTAGGTGTTGCACCTTTCCCATCCACATTTTGATGTTGCTGTTCTGGGAGTTGAACCTGGGTTGGCTGGAGACTCTCTGATCACAGGTTCACCCTCTCTAGCCTCTTCGCCACCACTCCCCATTTTGTATGTGTTTATTTTATTGTGTTATTTTATGAAACATGTTTTTAACATTAAAATTTTATTATTTCCTTTCATTAATGTGTTAACATTTATTGTTTTGTTTTACAAAACATTAAAAGTGCATTCCGTGTTTACTAGCCTAAACATGCAAGTCTATAATCTGAAAATCCTTGTACCGGTAGTCACCTGCAAGGCTACAGAAAGTTAACACATACAACACACTCTTTACAGTTACATCACAAGTACAAATGTGTTGACCAGCAACAGTGAGCAAGTTAAATAAAAAAATAAAAAATAAACATTTTTCTTTATATTTATTTTTTATTTATTTTTTAAAAAGCAACTTCCCAGCACCATAGGAATTAGCACAATGATAAGATCAGTCACAACTTCGACATTTATTACGGTAACTCCACCTGGAGTGAATCTAACTCAGTCACAGGTGTTAACATTTAACTCGCTTGACTGACACCGCTCACAGAGCTTTTGATCACCACAAGTGTTAAAACAACTCCCAAATCAACACCCATCAACTCAAAATTATTAACACTGACAAAACAACACCACAGATTTAGCTGCGTACGGTACTTTTAAAATGGACTGTATAGCGTCTTTCTATCTTAACAAGATACTCAAAGCTCGTTACACTACAATCTGTGTCCTCATTTAACCATTCATACAGCACTCTACTATACCTGTACAAAAAATAATCAGTGCTTTAGATGGGACACACATCGGAGGCAGTGAGCAGTTCAATGTCTTGCCCAGGGACATTTCGGCATGTGACTGCTGGTAGAATCGAACCACCAACTATTGCATTTGAGGATGACTGCTCTAACCACTCAGCCACAGCCGTTACTTTTTAAGTAGACTTAAAAAGAGAAAGCCAAGCATAAGTTGTACTGTATAGCGGCTTTATCTTCCCTGTAAAAGCAGAGTCAACATACACATTCACTCTCTATAATCACTGACCTGCAGGAAGAGTTCTTCCATCACAAAAGGTGACTGGTTTGGTGAGCTTCCTGGATATTCCAGGTACAGGAGGATAAAGACGAAGGGCTTCTTTTATACACATTGTGGTGTATGGTATTTTATGAAGATCCTCCCTTAATGTAGCACAAAGACATAACGTTAGTATTCAGGAGACAATAAAGGGTATTGGCTGATCTAAAACCATAATTGTTGCACGCAAGGACTGCACAATATAACAATTTATCATCATTTGAATATCAGTAATGCAAGGAACTGCAATAAAACATGCCATTATATTTTAAGTATCATGCATTAACTCAGTGTTAAATTTCAAAGTCAAAGTCAAAGTCAACTTTATTGTCAGAACTGCAATATGTACAGGACATATACAGGATTGAAATTGCGTTTCTCTCAGTCCCTCGGTGCAACAGTAACCATCTAAACACTAAACACTAAAACATTTAATAAACATAAGCATAAAATAGTAAAAGTGTAACACTGTCCTGAGTTTTTTCATAGTAGTATAAAAGTATGAAAATTTACACCAACACTGAAACACCAAACACCCAATGAACATAAGCATAAAATGAAATAATAAAAGTGTAATACTGTCCTGAGTTTTTGCATAGTAGTATAAAAAGTATAAAAAGTATATCTATAAAATAAACTGAAGGTTCTAGCATTGACATTTGCAAAGAGTGGCACAGCAGCATATAAGTTAATGTACACAGTATATGTATGAGGTAGTTGATGTTGGTATAGAGGCAAAGTGGCATATGCAGTGAGGCACATAAGGCACATTTGGCATCCTTAGATAAGGCTAGTCAGAGAATGCTGTATATGTATCAGCAGTAGTGTAGATAAAAGTAGTGTAAATGTAAACAGTAGTAATAAATGTAAAGCAGTAGTAATAAATGTAAACCGTATTAATAAATGTAAACAGTGAATGTAAACAGTAGTATGACTATAGGCAGTAATGTAATACAAACATTAGTGCAAATATGAGAAGTAGTGCAAACTGAATGAGCACATGACCGAGAGTTTAGTGAATAATAATAATTATTTAGTGAATAATAATAATAAATTTGACACTTTTTCTGAGTTTATATAATTCTCACAGATTCTGAGTTAAAAGTTGAAAAGTGTTAATATTTTAACTCTTTAACTGTGTTAAATATTTGACACATTGGTGTTGTTTTATGACACCACTTAAGATAACTTTTAACTCACGCTCACTAGCCTGTTCACACCTGGTTTAAAGAATAAAGAAAGGAGTGAGGAAAATGTGGGTTTATTGCTTCTGATCTCATCATGGCATGATTAAGTCAAGTAAAGACCCAAAATTAAGTAAAGACCTAAAGTAACGTAGGTCAGATAATTCCTGATGCATCCTTACATTTCTATGCAGACGACACAGTTGTTTATTTTTGTGCTTAAACAGTTGTTAAGGTTTTCCAACTTTGCATTCAACATCATCCAGTCAGATTTGCTCCATCTCAAACTGCTGATAAATGCTGATAAAACCAAAGGGATGTCGTTTTCAAACAGCAAGTTGGTAGCAGCAGTCCTTCCTCCCATCTTATCTACGAGTGAGTGGTGTTCCTATTCAGTTTGTGAATTCTTACAAATAATTGAGAATCTTGGTCGATGCACATCTCTCTTTTAAATATCCCTTCTTCATCCCAGAGCTGGACTTTTATTTTGTTTTTTTGCCAAAAGTCAAGTGATCGCTTCATCCTTCACTCACAGGAATGAGGAAATGAATTTGTCACGACTCACGAGCGAATTAAATCATGTCCAAAGTGGCTGGTGAAGCTCTGCTGATTTCAGGCTGTTTTTGTGTTGTTGGACGAGTGATTCATGGTTTTATTATATTTTTTAAACCGTTTTATTAACATATAATCGCAGAATTTCGCAGCGTCTGCCACAGGACATGTAGTGGGGGCGGCACATTCCAGACATTCCAAACCTCCACTGACAGAAAGAGGAAGTCACGAGCGAATTAAATCATGTCCAACGTGGCTTCGTGAAGCTCTGATGATTTCTGCTGGTTTTTGTGTTGTTGGACAAGTGCTCTATGGTTTTATTATATTTTTAAAACATTTTTTTTAACGTATAATCACATAATATTGAAGCGCTCCGAGCGACATTCAGCAGGGGGCGGAGCAGAACTCAAGTTCACCAGAGAACGGACTGTCTGGCTCCCCCTCAGAGTCATATATGGCTCTGAGGGGAGGGAGCAGAATGCTTTTCCCTGCTGGAAATTTTTCTAAGTCCAAGCGTGCTGCTGAAACTACATAGTTCAGCTTTAAAGCCATTTAGAGAGATCAAGGTCGAGAGCTTCAGATCTTTTTGTAAGATATTCCATGAAGCAGGAGCAGAGTAGGAGAAGGCCCTTTTGCCAAGTTTAGTTCTCACTGAGGGAGCACTCCCAGTAATCATGTCCTGAGAGTGCACGCTGTAGCTGCACTCATGCAGAGACATGTAGGAGGAGATGTATGAAGGCAGCAGACCAAGAAGTGATTTAAAGATGAAAATGTACCAGTGGAAGAGTCTGTGTGAAGTTGATGATGTCCAGTTAACCAGTGAATACAGGGTGCAGTGGTGGGTACGATAATCACAGCCAGTTATGAATCTTAGTGCACCAACATCCAACATCTGCAGGGAGCTTGTAGGAGCGTTGATGTAGATAATGTCACCGTAATCAATGGTGGGAAGGAAAGTCAGTTACAAGGCGTTTCCTAGCATTCAGTGTTAGACATGATCTGTTTCTGAAAAAGAAACCCAGTTTAACTCTTAGTTTCTTTACTAGGTTTTCCACGTGGAGCTTAAAAGAGAGATGTGAATCAATCAGGATACCCAAATATTTATAGGAATCAACAAACTCAATAGGAACACCATTTGATGATAAAATCCGAGGAAGAACTGCTGGGACAGACTTCCTGTTTGAAAAAAGCATCCCTTTAGTTTTATCAGCATTTAAGACAAGTTTGAGACGGAACAAATCTGATTGGATGATGTAAAAAGCGGATTGCAAAAGCTAGAAAGCCTTAGCAACTGTTTTAGCTCAACAGTAAACAACTGTGTCATCAGCATAGAAATGTAAGGATGCATCAGGGATGCTCTGACCTACATTACCTCTGTAGATTGTAAAGAGGGTGGGTCCTAAGACTGAGCCTTGTGGTACACCATTGTTGACTGTTAAATAACTGGAAGAAGTACCGTTATGTTGAACACATTGCCTCCGATCGGAAAGATAGTTAGAAAAACAACCACTGATATCAGATCAGATAAACCGATTTCTGAGAGCTTATGGCACAAGATGTTATGATCCACAGTGTCAAAAGCTTTAGACAGGTCTAAGAAAAGTGCAGCACAATAATTCTTAGCATCCAGTGCTTCAACAACGTCATTAAGAACCTTCAGTGAAGCAGTTGTTGTGCTGTGTTTTTTCCTGAAACCAGATTGATGGAGAGGTAAGAAGTTAAATGAGTCCATTGCTCTTACTCTGCTCCTGTAACACCTTGCAGGCAGACTGAAGCTCTTGACCTTGACCTCTCTAAGGGCTTTTAAATAATTAAGTTCATGGCAAAAACCAAGGCAGATATACCTTGATGCATGCTCAATAATCCAGGTAGAAAAATCTAAAAAAGCCAAGTCTGGTCCTCTGGACATTCAAAAAAAAAAGGAAAAAAAATTGTAGAAACGTTTCGTCTTTCATCCGAAAGACTTCCTCAGTCTGAGCTGCTGTATTCAGCTCAGTCTTATAAATAGCACCCTCTCACAGTGGATCAACCAGTTGGCTGATGACAGCCTGAAACCAGCTGCTCACATGATCAAGGAGGACCATCAGCCTAACGATGGATCGTTAGCACCCTGATGGTTGTTTGCTATTCACAGAGGGCTGAGTGATACTAGCAATAACAGCATTGTAAGAGGGGGACAGTTGAACCCGGAGGCCTCCACCTCTGTTTAATGATGGACGGTTTCTTTTCACAAAGATGGCCTCCTTTACTCCTCTCTCAAACCATTGTTCCTCTCTATCAAGGATGTGAACATCTTCATCCCTGAAAGAGTGACCGCTGGCCTGGAGATGAGTGTAGACCGCAGAGTCCTGACCTGATGATGTTGATCTTCTGTGCTGGGCCATTATTTTGGCCAGTGGCTGTTTAGTTTCCCCGATATAAGACTGATCACAGCCCTCCTGACACTGAACAGCATACACAATATTACTCTGTTTGTGCCGGGGGACAACCCAAGGCAGACATGTTCCTGTTTGTAGTACTTTACCTCGTTTCATAATGTAGCTTGATTTTATTTTGTCTGATATCACTATTTTTATTTTGTTTTATATCACTACTTTTATTTACTTTTTATTTTATATGCATTTTATTGCTGTTTATTGTTGTGTGTACCTTATCTGTGATTTTGTTTAAAGACCGTGTAAAGTGAAATTAAATGTGTGTTTTTAGTTTGTCACATGGAATAAATATGTGTTATTAATCACCCATATAAATCTGACTGATTAAAAACATTGTTTACCTTATAAAATTAAGTCTCAAAAATCATGAAAAAACATGATTTTGCCTTGCCCTGGAACGCTGGGGGCGTGTCAGTGCGTGGGCGTGGTTTCAGCGCAGCTGCGCTCGTGTCCTGCTCCCTGAGCTGACTGTGTGGAGAGGCAGACAGCAGAGCCAGTAAACCTGCTCTGTTTTTATCTGAGTTCTGTCTGTAACAGCAGCTACTTTTTCCAAGAGTTACGCTGTTTTTGTAAATAGTTTTCTTGTGTGTTTTTAATCTGGAATGAATAAAAAAAAAAAAAAAGAGTTGTACCATGCGGGAATTGAACCCGTGGAGTTTGGGACGGAAGGCAAGCGCTTTATCCATTGACCTATCCAGGCACTACAGATACTCGGTATAAAACCACGCGGTATAAAAACATGTTATGATTTGTACGGGTGCCCTGACCATTGCGACATCCAGGGAAGATGCACGAACGAGGCATAATTGATTAGCTAGCTAACAATGAACAAAATATCTATGCTATTGCTATCTGATGCTATCTGCGATTCGCGAGTGAACGGCTCCACCGAGGTGAATTTATACGGCTGGAGCTGCAGGGGGTGGGGCTATACTAATGAGGACCGCGTGACGAAACGCGGTCCCGTTTAAACCACGCCTAAAAAATCCTGAAAAAGACATATCTTTATACACAGTTTCATCTATAACTCCAAAATTAATTGAGCTACAATTTTGAGACTTTTTACTCATTTACAACAATTATGACATTTATAATGTTTATTTAAGAAAATATTCAAATTCACTTTACACGGTCTTTAAAACAGGTCTCTCTTGAAAATGAGTCCTTGTGACTCAATGAGACTAACCTGTATAAATAAAGGTGTCACAGTTTGTCCCCTAGCTGTCTGGTGTTTCTATGTTTTCCCCTTTTCTACTTTGTTGTGTTTATTTCATTCTGCGCTTTATACTTTTGTTCTGCTCTTTGTGTCATTTCTGTTTCTTATACTTTGTCATTGTTGTGCTTTGTCTCTGTTGTCATTTTCTCACTCTCTCCTCAGTCTGCCTCTCCAGCCTTTAATCATTCACACACCTGTCCCTTATCAGTTACCTGTCCAGCTGCACTCATTAACCACTCTACCTCTGCTGTATAAAAACTCCTTCCATCCACCTTCAAACCGTTCGGTCATTGTTCTGTCTGCACAGACGTCACGGTCCTCTGTCTCTCTGTCCAAGTCCCCATCCGAGTCTGTACCCGTCCTGTTTTGCCTGACTGTTCCCGTTCTCGTAAGTTTTGTTCCCCCATCAGCTTTTTGTTTTCGTTGTTTAAAATAAATCATTTTTATTTTAAAACTCCTGCTTTGCTGCCTGCCTGCATATGTGTCGAAAACACAAGGATCGTGTTAGAATGACCGGACCCGAACGTGAGCCCAGCAGGTGGATGACTTGGGCCGAGTACCAGGCCCAAGAAGCAGCTCGGATGACCCGGAGGGAGCAAGCACGGATGGAGGAGCCTGTCATCCGGTGTGGGGGGGGGGTTCCGGACCGAACCCGTCCGGATACAAGGTCACCGCAGCTCGGAGGTGGAGATCCTGCCATCACCTCTTCTGGTGGAGGAAGAGGAAATGAGGTATCAGATCCGGGGGAGCCGTCTGGCTTTTAAGCCAGCTTCTTCCTCCACCCCGCCACCTTATTGCTCGCCGCACCTGCTGTGGTCTGAGGATGACGCTGAGCTGGTGCGCTCCTGTCCTCAGCTCGCGCCGTCACCGCAGCAGGAACAGGCGGCAAAGATGGGTCGGAACCACCGACTCCCAGCTCCATCCCTCTCCACCTCTCCTCGCCACTGCACCTCGCTGCACACCTCCTCCTCGCTCTTCACCTGGCTGCCCCAAGCAATCAACGGAGAGGGGGGGGGGGCAAACTGCTGGTCCTCCCAGGCCCAGCGCAGAAAGGGGAGAACCTCACGACCAGAAGAAGACCCCAGCGCTTGCTTGCTGGAGGAGCGAGGGGGGGAGTCGCTGGAGGAGCAGTACAGCCCTCTCTCACAGGAGGAGCTGGAACGTTGGCAGGCAGCTCTGGAGGCAAAGTACTTGGGTCCGCCCAGCCGGGAGGAGGTCCAGGCGGACTCTCCTCACTCCTGCCCACCTGAGGATGTCACTTCTGCAGAGCTGCTGGCCTCTTTGACTCCTCCAATCGCAGAGCCTCTGTCTCGCCGCCTGATCCGGCTCACCTGGTCTCTCCGGCTCTTCCGGTCTTGTCGTCTGATCTGGCTCTTCCGGTCTCGCCGCCTGATCCGGCTCTTCCGGTCTCGCCGCCTGATCCGGCTCTCCCGGTCTCGTTGGCTGCAGACCCATCGCCAAACTCGTCGGCTGCAGACTCTTCGCACGACCTCGCAGCTGCCCACGCTGCCATCTCTGGCCCTATTCCACCCTTACCTAAACTCTGGTCCCGCTCTGGATGGTCCCAGGGCTGTCCCTTGCTTTGAACGTTTCCCAGGGCCATTATGTATTGGTGTTTTGGTTCCTCCTCGCTCCCAGGTCTAGCCCTGTCGGTTTTTGTTTAGATTTTTCTTGCCCTCCATCCTTGTGTTACCCCCGTCCTCCCACCTGTTCTGTGTTTTTTGTGTTGTGGTCCTAGGGGACGTCGGGAGCCGTCCCTTGAGAGGGGGGTTATGTCACAGTTTGTCCCCTAGCTGTCTGGTGTTTCTGTGTTTTCCCCTTTTCTACTTTGTTGTGTTTATTTCATTCTGCCCTTTATACTTCATTCTGCTCTTTGTGTGATTTCTGTTTCTTGTACTTTGTCATTGTTGTGCTTTGTCTCTGTTGGCCAACTGCACTCACTCTACCTCTGCTGTATAAAAACTCCTTCCATCCACCTTCAAACCGTCCGGTCATTGTTCTGTCTGCACAGACGTCACGGTCCTCCTGTCTCTCTGTCCAAGTACCCATCCGAGTCTGTACCTGTCCTGTTTTGCCTGACTGTTCTCTATAGTTTTGCTCCCCCGTCAGTTTTTTGTTTTCGCTGTTTAAAATAAATCATTTTTATTTTAAAACTCCTGCTTCTCTGCCTGCCTGCATATGGGTCGAAAACACAAGGACTGTGTTAAAAGGTTGAATGAATTTTTTTTTAAACAATATTATTGCAATTTTTTTTATAATATCATGAAGCTCGATTGCAATCCCATGCTTCTAAATAATTGTATTTTCACTGCATTAGCCTACCACTCCATGGTGTCTTTGCCATCCAGGGCCTTAAGGATTTCCTTCCTGCAAAGCTCCTGGTGCTCTGGGTGACAGGCCAGACAATAGAGGAGGAACGAGATGCCACTGGCTGTGGTGTCGTGCCCCTCAAACATGAAGGTGTCCACCTCTGCTCGGATATCTTCGTCTGTCAGACCCTGCTGGTTTTCATCCTGATGGGTGAAATGGAAGACTGAGATAAATGTAGTCTGTAAATATGCAATACATTTTGTTAAAGATTAAAGAAACTTTATAAAACTATAACAAAAGGGGCACTGAATGTACACAACACTGGACTGGGTTTCAGATTTGACAAAAGTTTATCTGTTAACTTGTCATAAAATATTGAACACATACATGCAAATAAAATTAAAATTGACTTATAATAAAATCAAGTTATTGCTTTTATTTTATGTTGAGGTTTTGGATTTTCTGTAGGAAATGTACCGGTATTTTAATTTGTAGATTAGTTAACCTGCTTCATTTCACTATTAAGATTCAGGTGGCAGACGGCCATCATAACTTTATTTTTTTTAAGTATTTTGGATGAAGATGCTAAGGAAGGTGAAAAAGATCAGAAAGTTAGGACAGTTAAACATTTTCCAGTTGTGTCAAAATCATTTACATTCAAATAGTTAAAAGTTTTTGCTTTTAGCTTGCTGCTTAGTGGATAAAAAGCCTGGAAGCTGCCATTATTTTGTTCACCATTAACATGGAGAGTACAGCCACGGAGGTAACTGGAATTCACTTTATGCTTGCTTTAGTATTTTGACTTATCCTGATGTCTTATCTGTTGTCAAGCTGATGCACTTCTTTATCTTTGCTTATGTTGTTTCGGATTTCTTCTTCTTTTTTTTGTTTACTAGTTTGCTTTAATTTATTTCTCATTTCGTTCAGAGTTTGGTACAACGCTTTTCTTTTGCAATGCTCATTTCTAGAATTTTTAAATTTTATTTTCAGTGTTGCTGTTTAGAACAAACACATTTTCACTCGACTTGTTAGTTTGTGGCATTGTCTTTACACAAAGCAAATAAAACAATATGGAGTCTTGTGAAATCAGGGGTGGAACTGATATCGCACATCTTACCCTCGCAAAGAGAAGGATGTCCAGAAAATCCAAGTATCTCTTGGCCTGTATGCGACCGAGCTCAGTCTCTTCCTTCAGTGCTTCTTTTCGATTTCTTACAACTTCCGCTTTAACATAGACAAATAAATAAATAAAATAAAATATAAACATTAATAATAATAATTATAAATAATATGTATATATATATATATATATATGTATGTATATATATATATATATATATATATATATAGGTATAGGTAGTCCTCAACTTACGGCACAGATCCGTTCCTACGCAGGCGTCGTAAACCGATTATTGACGTAAGTCGGAATATACGTACATACTGCACCATAAACATGTAGAATACTGTATTACCAAGCACTTAGCCTATCCTAACACAGTACCCTACATATCCAATAATTCTCACAGTACCCTACATAATTATCAAAAAACACATACATTTGGGAGCCATAATGAAGGGGAAAAAAGAGTTAATGGCCTACTGGGAGGCCGTTGACACTGTATTCCACTGTCCATCCGCCGCATTCCGTATTCCGTTTACAACGTAAAACCACCGTCCAGCTCGGTCCATCCAACGTATTCCATTTACGGCGTAAAAGCGCCGTCAACCTCGGTCCAGAGCATTTACAGTAAGGCCTCCGCCTGTACTTTTCCACTGCTGCGCCGCTGGTTCTGCCGGTCCACCTCGGTCCAGAGCATTTACAGTACGCAACGTATTCCTCCGCCTCTGTATTCCTCCGCCTCTGTATCCCTCCGCCTCTCTATCCCTCCGCCTCTGTATCCCTCCGCCTCTGTATCCCTCTGCCGTTGCACCACATACAGTACAATACTGTATTCTTCCGCCGCAGCGGCCGCTACGTAACACTTTGATTCGCTGCACCCCCCACATCAACACGAAGAGTCCTGCAGCCAAACAGCCAAACGCTCTGTCGCTCGAAAGGGAGGAGGGCGCGGACACACAGGAGGAGAACGCCGCAGTGCGTCAACCATAAACACAGAGGCGACACTGTAAACGCATTTCGCCGCACGGCACAGTGCACGCGCAGCGCGCGCGCCTCCAGCCTGCGGACCAAAGCGCGAGTCTACTCAGCCTTCAGAGGAGGAGCAGACACACAGGAGGAGAACGCCGAAGCCGCACGGCTCAGTGCGCGCGCAGAGGCATTTTATTTTTTTGTACAAGTTTGGACATACTTTCAGGGCTTAAAGAATGTCCAAACTTGTAAAAAAAAAAAAAAAGTTTTACATTTGAACTCTTACATAGTCAATGAAATGAAATGAAACTGGTATCGGGTCCTGTAGTATCGGAGCCCTTTTATGAGTACGAGTACGAGTAAACGCACATGGTATCGAACCGATACCCGATACTGGTATCGGTATCGGTGCATCCCTAATATATATATATATATATATAATATAATAATATATATATATATATATATATATATATATTATATGTAGGCCCCGACTTACGAGCGAGTTCCGTACCTACGGGCCGTTCGTATGTCGAAAATTCGTAAGTAGGATCACATACAATTTTTTTTTTTGCTAAATTAATACATGTACAGTACTGTACAGTTACCAAGCATTTAGCCTATCCTAACACAGTTTTTAAAGATGAAGGAGTGAGTTGAATTGTCTCCCTTTCATATAAAGGGAGCTAGCTCCCTTTATGTGAATGGAGCCTGCTAAATATATATATTTTTTAATGAGATGCGTGACGTCGTAAGTCCGGATTGTCGTAAGTCGGGGGCGTCGTAAGTTGAGGACTACCTGTACTACCTGACTACCTGAGTGGATGGTTGTTTGGTGTGAGTGAGACAGGTCCCTCTTGTAAATGAGTCCCCGTGTCTCAACGAGGCTAGCCTGTATAAATAAAGGTTGAATGAATATATATATATGTGGATGCGGCCGGGATGAGGATCAGTTCCTCCAAATCCGAGGCCATGGTCTTGAGCCGGAAAAGGGTAGCATGCCCTCTCCGGGTCGGGGAGGAGGTCCTGCCCCAAGTGGAGGAGTTTAAGTATCTCGGGATCTTGTTCACGAATGAGGGAAAACTGGAGCGTGAGATCGATAGGCGGATAGGTGCAGCGTCCGCAGTGAAGCGGGCGCTGTACCGGTCTGTCGTGGTGAAGAGAGAGCTGAGTCAAAAGGCAAAGCTCTCAATTTACCGATCGATCTACGTTCCCACCCTCATCTATGGTCATGAGCTTTGGGTTATGACCGAAAGAACAAGATCTCGGATACAAGCGGCTGAAATGAGTTTTCTCCGCAGGGTGGCTGGACTCTCCCTTAGAGATAGGGTGAGAAGCTCAGTCATCCGGGAGGGACTCGGAGTAGAGCCGCTGCTTCTCCACATCGAGAGGAGCCAGTTGAGGTGGCTCGGGCATCTGGTTAGGATGCCTCCTGGACGCCTCCCTGGTGAGGTGTTCCGGGCATGTCCCACCGGGAGGAGACCCAGAGGAAGACCCAGGACACGCTGGAGGGACTATGTTTCTCGGCTGGCCTGGGAACGCCTTGGGATTCCCCCGGAGGAGCTGCTCCAAGTGGCTGGGGAGAGGGAAGTCTGGGCCTCCCTACTTAGGCTGCTACCCCCGCGACCCGACCCCGGATAAGCGGAAGAAGATGGATGGATGGATGGATGATATATATATATATATATATATATACAGGTAGTCCCCGATTTACGAGCGAGATCCGTTACAACGAGGCGCTCGTAAACCGGAAATCTCGTAATTTGGAACGGCCGCCATTTCGCTCGTAAATCCGGAAATCCGCTCGTAAATTGGAACGGTTTTCGCTAGCGCACCTAAAAACACTCTATTTTCATCTAAAAACTACTTTTGAGTGCATAAAAATGATCGGAAACGTGTGTTTATATGCTTAACTTGCTAACTGAAGTGAAAAAACACATGAAAACTCAGTATTTTTTTCGTTTTTTCCAAAAATGTGCAGCTCGTAAGTCTGGAACCTCGCAGATCAGAGCGCTCGTAAATCGGGGACTACCTGTATATATATATATATATATATATATATATATCGGTATATATACCATAAAAATCGTTGTATAACACGCTCCTGTGTACAACACGCTTTGTCCAATTATTGTCAATAAATTGGAAAAATCCATAAATAACATGCTTCGGCGTATAACACGCATCTATTATGCATCACCGCTACGCGGTGTGTCAGCGCCTCATTTGCCCTGCTGAAAATGGCGGCCACAGAAGCGAGCCAGCATGGACTTTACAAGATAACACGGTAAAAACTATTATTTCTTTGCTGAGAAAAAATATATTTCTTAGCTGACATTATAGCACAAGGGTTCCTGAGCTTAATCAATTCACGAAATGGTCAAATCTGCTAGATTTAAATTGTTTCGGTTTGACTTCTTCCAAACAAGTCTTGAGCGCTACGAAAATAAATTATAAATAAATCGAAATTTATCTCAAATGTCTTATACTGTACAGGTCAACTGTTTGTAAATTAAACCCATATGATTACACTCTGTAAGCCTAAAAAATATCCGTCGAGTGGTTTATCTAACAGTACGGTAGGTACGGAGCTACCTGCTAACAGTTAAAAGAGCGATTTTTTTTAGCTCTAAATATCTTCTTCAGCCAACAGTTTGTAAATGACCACGAAATAATTATGCTCTGTAAGTTTCAAGAAAATCCGCGGTGTGGTTTATGAGTTATCTTGCTAAAAAAAACAGCTAACAACACAGCTAACAGTCGTTAGCTCCAGAGCAGGAGGTCGGGCAGCGACAGAGTCAGTCCGATTAGAGGAGGCTTTTCGGACACATGAGCTAGAAACGGTTGGTGTACTCCTCTGGAAGTGTCCCCTAGCGGACAAAAGTGGTACTGCACCATTTTTTGCCCAAAATGAAAAACGGCGATATTAGAGCCAAAAATGGGTCTAAAAATATGGGAAAAAATCCATAAATAACATGCTTCGGCGTACAACACGCAGGACATTCAAATGAGTAAAAAAACTGTGTGTTATATGCCGATTTTTATGGTATATATATATATATATGTATATATATATATATATA
>JBBPBX010042670.1:0-11499 GCA_038048925.1 Garcialebias charrua | reverse complement strand
CTCTAACATTATTAAGCACATCCATACGTGTGTGCGTACGTGAGAGCAGTCAAAAAATCTATATGTTCTATTTCTTATAAGCTTCGCCGTTTAAGGCCTTCACTAGTGGGTATATCCCTCCGCGCATAGCGCGCACTGAAAACTTTAGTCCACGCCCACCTGCTGTGGCTGGGCCCGACCGGTCGAATAAATTACAGCAAGACCGGTCAATCAGCTCCCAATTTCAATCAGCCAGCAAGCACTGAAGACCTGAAGAAAAAGATGTCCAGCACCATTCGAGTTTGCCCGTCCTGCCAGGTCGGCTACATCATGAGCTACGACCGGCACGACATCTGTGAAGGATGCCTGGGTCCCCGCCACGCTGAGCTCGCTAGCACCTGCCGTCCCTGTGGCCTCCTCCCTCCGGAGGAGAAGCAGAGACGTGGCAGCGTGGCGAATACAAGACCAGCAGGCGATGCTGGAGCTTTGGAGTTTGCATGTTATTTTGAATATTTGGCAAATGCGCACCATGATAGCGACGAGGCGGACTAGCTAGAGTTTCCATGCTCGCCACAACAAGGCCGGAGCTATGCTAAGCTGCGAGGACCTCAACGCCGCTTGCGGCTTTAATTAGGCCCGAGCAGCTAAGTGCTACGAAGGCCTATTGTAATCGCTCGATTTCTTCATTATTATTATTATTATTATTATTATTATTATTATTATTATTAGGCCCGAGCAGCTAAGCGCTGCGAAGGCCTATTGTAATCGCTCAATTTCTTCATTATTATTATTATTATTATTATTATTAGGCCCGAGCAGCTAAGCGCTACGAAGGCCTATTGTAATCGCTCGATTTCTTCATCATTATTATTATTCTTTTTCTGTCACTTCGCGCGGCTGTTTGGGGCCTTTAACATATTCAAAAACTCACTACATCATGAGCTACAACCGGCACGACATCTGTGAAGGATGCCTGGGTCCCCGCCACGATGAGCTCGCCAGCACCTGCCGTCCCTATGGCCTCCTCCCTCTGGAGGAGAAGCAGAGACGTGCAGCCTTGTTCAAGGCTATCGAGGATGACAAGTGGCACATGGTGGAGGAAACATCGCTGTACGACGCCATCGCCTTTTTTAATAAGTCGGGTGAATCGGATGGTTCACCCGATGGTGGTGATGATGGCAACAGCCCCACTGCCCCCTCCCTCCTGGAGAGCGTGGTAACGGAAGAGGGTCGGCCGAGCAGATGCTCGACGCCTTTTGCTCTTTCCAGGTCGGCGACCACCACGCTCCCAGCCATGGGCACCCTCCTCCTGGTGCTACCCGCCATTAGGAGGTTGCGGATACGAAGGGCCTTTTTGTCCCTCCCCTTCCATTGCCCCGATCGGATGATCTAGCGGGAAGGTTTGGCTCCATCGCGGCCCTACGCCCTGATCCCATCTGGCCTTGTTTCCCAGCTGTGACGTCACACTAGAACGAGGCTGCAGCCGGGCCCGACAAATTAAAAGCTCCCGTCTCTACCTTCGCTCCCATAACCAGAGTGGAGGGGTTTACCGAGCAGAGTTTTCCCTCAGTCCTCCCCCCCCACTTCCTCGGAGCCAAGCCTTGTGGAGGTGTTTGGGACAAAAGCTCCCAGGATGGACCAGAGACCGGTGCCTCCTGGGAAGCATGACCAGACAACCATCCAGCCCTCAAACAGAGCCCACCGGTGTTCGTTTCAGGTAGCAGCTGCGAATAATAATATCGCCCTGCTAGCCTACAGCATTTCGAAGAGGCTAGAAGAAACAGACCTGCCGGAGGAGACAAAAAGCTCTCTGTGCAAGGCTGCTGACATCATACTGAACCTCTGTGCCACGTCCACAGTCTGCCTCTCCCGTAACGCCACCTGGATGACGATGATCCAGAGGACAACTTGGCTCCGTCTCATTCCATCCATGCCTGAGAGGCTGCAGAAAAACCTACTGGAGGGCCCGATCACGTCGGATGCACTTTTTGGGGCAAATTTCAAGACTCTGCTTGAAAAATCACAGAAGAGCGAGGAGGTCTCTGAGACAGTCCGCAACCTGATGACGTCACAGTCCTCCTCCCGCCGTCCCACTGGCTGGAGAGACCGCCGTGGCCAGCGACAACAGCAGAGGTGCTCCACAGTTGCAGCAGCAGCTCCCTGCTCCGCTCCTCAGCCGCCCCCTCTCCCCTCCAGCAGAGAACAGCCACACCCAGCACGTCAGCCAGTGGTATCTCAGCGTTTCTCCAGAGGCCGTCAGCAGACACAGCCTTGGAACAGCCAGCATTAGGGCCCACGGAGGAGACAGCCCAAGAAATGACTCCTTGGGGGGAATGTGTATTTTAAAGATGTATGTTTTGAAATAAAACAAAAACATCTCTCAGAGAGCAAATCATCATCTGCTTCTAGCCTGCCTGTCAGATCAGCTGATCTCACAACGGCCTCTCTGCATCACACATTCCCCACGAATAACAAGCCGGCCTCCTCTAAACAGCTGTTTAAGAGGCGATGCAGCTCGAAACATGTCACAAAGCATTTTTCCTTCATGTCAGTTAAAACTGATGCTGCTCAGCAGAAACAGGGGAAACCCCCCATCCCCCCCGCTCTCTGCCAGAACCGATGTTATTTTCTGCTGCTCCTGCTCACTCACTGCGAAGCAGGAGAGAATGTGCCACACCACACCAACAACTGCAGCCTCCTCTGAAGCGGCGTGTCACTCACATAAGTGCTGACGCCCCTCCTCAGCTCACGCCGGCTCACCTCAGTTCTGACGTGAGCCGGCAGCCTGAGCGCAACAGAAGAAAACGTGTTGCACAACAGAAGCATGAGCTCCCTCTGAAGCGGCGCATCACTCACAAAAGTGTTGACTCCCCCTCTCAGTGCATGCCAGCTCAAACAAGTCCTGACGTGAGCTTGCAGCCTGAACGTAGCGCAGAGGCGTGCAGACAGCACTTTCGATCTGAGCCCCCCTTGGGTCACCCCCGGACAAGCACCGAGTCGGGTGACGGTGGTGAGAACTTTAAACTGGTTGACGTCCATGACATCCATGGCACAACAAAGTCACGCACGCCCCCTCTCCGAGTCTTATGCAGAGTGGCAGCGAGTGTGTTCACTGGACAAATGGATGAACAGACTGATAAGCAAGGGCTACATGCTGCAGTTTGCAGCTCACCCTCCTCCTTTCAGAGGGATTATAGTGACAGTTCTGTCATCTCCAGAACAAAGCTCCTCCCTCCAGTCAGAAGTTCAGGAACTCTTGATGAAAAATGTAATTTCCAGAGTTCCCGACAGAGAGGAAAACACAGGCTTTTATTCCCGCTACTTCCTAGTGCCGAAGAAAACAGGAGAGATGAGACCCATTCTCGATTTGTCCATGTTCAACAAATCTATTATGGAGAGACAATTCCACATGCTGACAATCAAACAGCTGCTAGAGAACGTTCACCAGAACGACTGGTTCACCTCCATAGATCTGCGGGATGCATACTTCCATATCTCCATCATCCCAAAACATAGGAAGGTTTTACGTTTCTCCTTCTAAAGGGGTCCCGTATCAGTACAACAGGCTGCCTTTCGGCTACTCCCTCACCCCACGCACATTCTCCAAATGTGTAGAGACGGCCATTCAGCCTTTACGCACAGCAGGAATGAGAATCCTCTTTTACCTGGATGATCTGCTCTTATTAGCCAGATCCAGAGAGGAAACAGCCACACTGACCAGAGTTTTAGCAAAACATCTGTTAAACCTGGGTTTTTCTGTAAACTGGGACAAAAGTTCTGTTCTTCCGTCTCAGATGATTGTTTATCTGGGAGTGGAGCTAAACTCGAACACAATGAGAGCCCGTCTATCACAGCAGAGAGCCGACGCTCTGACAGCTCAGCTCAGCCGTGTCAAACCCTGCAGAGTTGTGACAGCCCTGACCATCATGCGCCTCCTGGGAATGATGTCAGCGGCCCACGTTGTTGTAAAACTCGGTTTGCTCAACATGAGAAAAATCCAGAGGTGGTTTGCCCGCCTGCGCATAGATCCTGTGTGTCAGAAGAGATGGATGAGTTCTGTTCCCCCCTCTATGGGAACCGACCTACATCATTGGGAAAACCCTTTCACTCTGTCGGAGGACGTCCCCTTCTGCAGACCTACGTCACACGTGTCAGTGTTCACGGATGCATCTCTGTCAGGCTGGGACGGAACGTGTCTGGCTCAGATGGTGGGAGCACGGTGGCCAAATCACACATCTTATCACGTAAATGTGCTTGAGCTGCTCACAGTGTTAAAAGTAGTTCAGCACTTTGCTCCTCTGCTGCAGAATCAGCATGTACTGATTCATACAGACAACAAGGTGGTAGCAACGTACATCAACCGCCAGGAGGGTGTCCGATCAGCCCAGTTGCTGCATGTTGCGAGACAGCTGCTGTGCTGGGTAAAACACCTGCTCTCGATCACAGCAGTGTACATCCCGGCGTTCTGAACAGAGGGGCGGACATAATGTCGAGGGGCAGCCCTCGCCACGGGGACTGGACCCTCCATCCCGAACTGGTTTCTCAGGTCTGGACCAGATTCGGCCGGGCAGCGGTGGATCTGTTCGCTACACGAGAGAACGTCCAGTGCCAGCTGTGGTTCTCGCTGAGTCCACGGGACAATTCACCCCTAGGAGTTGACGCTTTTGCGCACAGTCCATGGCCCAAAAAGCTCTTATATGCATTCCCTCCAGTTACGCTCATCCCACGCGTCCTGGATCGGGTCCTGGAGGAGCTGTCAGTCATCCTCGTGGCCCCCGAGCAAAAGAACGCTTCATGTTTTCTGAACCTGCAGCAACTGGTGTCGGGCCAGTCGTGGAAGCTCCCGTGGAGGAAGAATACTTTCCTCCAGGCGGGAGGAACGATCAGGAATTACCTGGAAATAGGTCAGTACCTCTGGGTTTGGATACTGAACGGGTCCGCCTAGAAAACATGGGCCTCGCACCAGATGTGGTACGAACGATCCAAGACGCACAAGCTGCGTCTACTACAGCACTTTACACATCAAAGTGGGCAGCTTTTCAGCGCTGGTGCGCAGAGAAAGGTGTGGAGGTCACCTCATGTCAGATAGGTTGTGTGCTGTCATTTCTGCAGCAACTGATGGACAGAAATTTAGCGTTCAGCACAATAAAAATTTATGCTGCAACTATTTCTTTGTGTCATGAAGGTTTCAGTGACTGAACAGCTTCTAATCACCCAATGATGAAGCGTTTTCTAAAAGGTGTACGGAGGCACAGGCCTATGACACACCCACTCGCTCCTCAGTTGGATTTAACATTGGTTTTACACGCCCTGATTAAAGCTCTGTTTGAGCCTTTAAATGAGGTGCCACTTAAATTTCTGTCTTTAAAAACAGCCTTACTACTGGCTCTGACATCTGCAAAGAGAGTGAGTGATTTATCTGCTCTCTTTGTTGCTCCCTCATGCCTCAGGATTCAGGCTGACGGTCGCTCAGCCATGTTGCGTCCTAATCCTGCTTTCACCCCAAAAAGCATCACCAGTTCATTCAGATCAAAAAAGATAACGCTGGACGGTTTTCATCCCTTCCTCATAATTCTGAGGAAGAGGCAACGTCTCACCTCCTCTGTCCTATGCGTGTGCTCTCCTATTACGTGACGCGCACGGCCACACTGCGCCGCTTTCACCGCCTGTTTGTGCATTACAGAGACAGCTCAGCAGGAAACTCTCTGTCCACCCAGTGTCTTTCACACTGGCTGTGTGAGGCTATTTCGGAGGCTTATCGATCATCTGGAACGGAACCTCCAGAAAATCTCTGTGCCTATTCCACAAGAGGGATCTCTTCTTCCACGGCCATGCATGAAGGGATGTCAGTGGAGGACATTTGTACGGCGGTCACATGGTCATCGCCATGTTCATTTATTCGTTTTTATTTACGTGATGCTTCCACGTTATCCATGACTCATTCTGTTCTCAGGGTTCTGTCAGAATGATTATTTAAATTTTCATGGAGTTTTAATCTGAGCTCACATATGTCTGCATGCAGATGCAGTGTGAGAAGCTTTTTATTATCAGTCACAGTTCATGACTGTTGTTACGGATCTGTTCACCACAAAGAAGTGTTGACCTGTTCTGTTCACTGTTCCTGTTGTCAGCAACAGGTCTGTTCTCTCAGCCTCTGGTCCTTCACCAGAGTTCATTCATCCTCTCTGGTGCGCCGTTGCACTCGGAGTGCATAATTACGCATGCAGATGGCTGAGTGAGGAGGTGTCGGCCTGCTCTGCTCACTGTTTTTCTTCTCAGTAGCAGACTTGTTATCTCAGTTCTTTTTTCCTCTCTCCAGAGTTCATTCATGGTTCTCTAGTGCGCTGTTACGCATGGTATGCACAATTACGCACACAAAAGACTGAGTGAGGAAGTATTGGCCTGCGCTGTTCATTGTTTTTCAGCAGCAGGTCTGTGTTTGTCTCAGCCCACAACTGCAGGTCTGCAGGCCTGTTATCTCAGCCCTTCTTCACCAGAGATCACTTGTTCCCTTATCAGTCAATACACTCGGTGCAACACATTGACTATGGGAATTGCGCCGTCGTGCGGTTCACCTGAAGTAATACAATTACGCCTTGAACAAGGCAGGTGAGTGTCAGTGTCAGCAATGAGGCTCCGCCCTCTTTGCATAAAAGGGGCTGTCGCCCCACCTTCTTCCTCTTTTTGCCCTTCACCTCGCTTACACCTGAACTTCGTGGGACTCTCTGTGACTGCATCGCTCGACTGGAGGCGAGCTCGCTCCCTACCCTGAGCGCTACAGAGAATTTTCCTGCGAGCAACTGGGTTAGTAAAAGCTAGCCCAGTATCGTTGTATTTAACTTCGAGGTTTTTTCTTCTGCTCTCTTCGCAGCTCTGCTCCAAGACGCTAACTGCGCCACACGCTACCTGTAGCTAGCAATGCTAGCAGGCTAGCCAATGAGAGCGGCTCGATGAGAGGACGTCTTCAGACCGCGTTAGCAGATGGCTAACGAGCTTCGACTCGACGACTCTTCTCAGCCATGGCTCCCGAGAAGGGAAAGAGGAAGTCAAAAAATTTGAACAAGACCAGTAGGCCAGCAAGCCCCGGCTCCCAAGCCTGCTCCAGCGGATGTGGTTACTCTCTTTCGAAGACGGACACCCACGAGGCCTGTCCAATTTGCCTGGGGATGCTACACGCGAAGACAGTGCTGGATTCCCCCGAGTCCTGCCCTCACTGCAGCCAGATGCGTGAGGCCGTGAGACAGAGACGCATGGACTTTGTGGTCAAAGCCATGGGCAGCTCCACGGCGGCATGTGAACTGAACCTCACCGAGGCGCTCACTCACACTACAGAGCTTGAAGCCGTCAAGCTGGAGGACAACGGCCACGCTGACTGGAGGGACAGCATGGAATTGGTGGCCCCCGTGGGGGACTCCACCATCGAGTTCGACATGAGGGACTTGTTACGCACAGACGAGCTCTCGCTAACAGCCTCGGTCGAGCTAATGGATGATGAAGCTGAAAACGAGGACGAAGGAAAAGACGAGGACTTCTCCCAGAACCCAACGGCAACTCATCCAGAGACTGATGTCTCTGTCCCCGCTCTGTTCGAGCTGTGTCGAAGAGCGACGGACACGCTGCAGATCAACTGGCCAGAACCCCCCCTCGACAACAGGTAACGAGACTGGCGGGGAACTACTTCTTCGCCAAGCCGCAGTCGGCCACGAGGCACAGGATGCCTATTTTACCCGACTTCCAGACGGAGCTGACTTGCACCTGGGCTGAACCCAGGGCTCCAATGACTTTGCCTCTCTCCCAGTTCCTGGACGTTGCTGGCATGGAGGCTGCGGGATTGGCCAACATCTCACAGACGGAGGACACGCTGGCGCCCCACTTAGCCCCCAGAACATCAGGTTCCAGGCCAACTCTGCCCAACAGCCATTGTGTTAGAACGTGCGGTGACTTGACTTCTCCCCCTCCCTGCCTGCTCGGTTTTGCTCCGCTCGGCTGCTCACTCCCAAGTCACGTGACCAGTCAAATCGCAGCCTGTGCAGTTGGAGAATCGCGTTTTAACATATTGCGAGATTATCGCAAATGCAATTAATCGTTCAGCCCTAATTGTAACCCCAGATTCTATGAGCATAAGCGCAGCCCTTTAAGCCCTGGGCCTCACTGTTTCCTAAATGGCTGAACGAAAGCTATTTGGGAGCTGATTGACCGGTCTTGCCGTAATTTATATGACAGGTGGGGCCTACCCACAGCAGATGAAGGTAGACTAAAGTTTTCAGTGTGCGCTATGCGCGGAGGAATATACCCACTAGCGAAGGCCTTAAAGGTCTGCGCTTATACTCATAGAATCTGGAGTTACAATACGTAACCAACGGTTTCTGGGTTACACATCGGCCCTAAACACAACTCAGAATATATACAACTCAGAAAATTATCATAAACCGCCCACAAATGGATGCATTCAATCAACAACTATTGGATGGTCTTTAAACACACACACACACACACACAAACACACACACACACACACATTATATATATACAGTTAGTCCTCGGGTTACGACGGTCTCGAGTTACGACGTTTCGTGGTTACGGCGCATCTCCCATAAAAACTTTAAAGGGGACCACATATTGGTTTTTTAAATTTTTATGGTATGTCTGTGTGCTATCCAGACCCCGTTCATTCAATTTAATACAAAAAATAATTCTTAGATAATAAATTATACCCTTTTTAATTCTGCCATTTCTAACTTCCGTTCTAAACGACCTGTTTATGATAATGAGCTCTGAAGTCCACGCCCGTCAAAACTCTGTCTCCGCCCTCTGTAACTGCCAGTATCTCAAATCTGTTGTTGTTTTAAAATTAGCCTTTTTTTATTACTCGTTTGACTTACTGTTAGTGCTAGCTTAAAAAATAACTTACCGAAAGCTGTTTGTGTGCGCCGCCATTAGCTGCTCCTTTTTATCATGCCCTCCCGAATCCGAGCTCTTCCTCCTCCTTCGGTAACAAACAGCCCGCGTAGCTCCTGCTAGTTGCATGCGGCGCTTTGGTCCACGGCTGCACATCCAATCCAGACAAACGCAAAGAGTGTTTCCAGTTAATTTGTCCATATGAGGCAACCTAACCTCTGACCGGACCGGACCCACACTGTCCTCAAAAGCCAGCAGCTAACTGCAGCCCGATCTCTCCGGAAAAAAAAAAAAAAAAAGATGCCGCGACCGGGAAGCGAACCCGTGTCCTTCGGATAACGAGTCCAATTCACTACCTCTAGACCAACCGGGCAGTTATGCAAAAAGCAGTCTTTCATCGTATAAGAAACAATCACAACCACCTACATTTAGAACGCTGAAGTTTTGATTAGATTTTGATGAAGTGAAAGGTATTCTTAAAATAAATAAGTTGCTAATCTGAAAATATATCGATCAGTGGTGCTTGATGGTACAGACTGTCGTCCCGCGAGTAAGTGTGTGTGTGTGCACAGTTTTCTGCCGGCTGCGCGTTGGGAGCGATATTACACTAAAAATTGAACTAAAACGTAAAAATAACAATTATAAAGTATTATTATGTCGATGTATATATCTAGTTTCACCCCGATTTCTCCGAAACAAAAGGCTTTAAATAAAAAGGGGGAAAAAAAAGATGCCGTTGACAGGATGCGATCTCTGGTC
This sequence comes from Garcialebias charrua, assembly GCA_038048925.1. Classification (NCBI taxonomy): domain Eukaryota; kingdom Metazoa; phylum Chordata; class Actinopteri; order Cyprinodontiformes; family Rivulidae; genus Garcialebias; species Garcialebias charrua. The sequence continues at coordinate 1,863 of JBBPBX010042670.1, read as the reverse complement.
TCCTGCGTGCCGCTCAAGTGTCGTAACCGCTCAACCAAACTGACAGTTGTGCAATAGTAGTCCTTCATCATATAAGAAACAAGTCCAAACCGCGAGAGTGTGTGTGCACAGTTTCAACGAGACAGAGTTCATTCAAACAAGGTAATAAAACATTCTGGTTTTACTCGAGATGTGCTGCATGGCTGGAGCAGGGCAAACCCCTAGCCCCCCGGGGGCTAAATAAATGAATAAATGACCGCCAGGTCAGCTCCTAAACCGCTAGGCAACCGTGACATCTTTTATACTCAAGTGGGTGGAGCATCACCAGGGGTTGCTAGGTGAGGGGCTGGACTCAGGTTTGAGGTGATTGGCTACGGTTTGTGACGTCACAAACCGCAGGAAGTGTGAAACGAAGCGTTTTTAATCACAGACAAATAAATCTACTTAGAGTAAATAAACCACTGGGTGCATTTTTTTGGCACAAGGACTGTTTTTTTATGAAGTAAATACCCAAAGTTGAGTAAAAAAACATTAAAAAGTGAATTTTGCATGTGTGGTCCCCTTTAAAAAATAAATAAATAAAAAATTTTGGAAAGCCGAGTTACGCAGTTTCCGGTTTTACATCGTAAACATAGCGGCGGAGGAATACTGCACTGTACTCTCTAAAAAAGCTAAGTCTGGCCCTCTGGACATTCAAAAAACAAAACAAAACTGTACTATGAACGCAGTTTTACGTCGTAAACAAATGGAGAATACAGGTAGTCCCCGACTTACGAGCGAGTTACGTCCCTAGGGGGCGCTCGTAAGTCAAAAATTCATAAGTAGGATCACATAGTAAAAAAATAAAAAATAAAAAATAAAACATTTTTTTTGTTTTTACTTTTTTTATTTTATTTTTTATAAATGAATACATGTACAGTACTGGACAGTCACCAAGCACTTAGCCTATCCTAACACAGTTTTTAAAGATGAAGGAATAAGTTGAATTGTCTCCCTTTCACATAAAGGGAGCAAGCTCCCTATGGAGCCTGCAGGGAGGAGGGAGACAATTCAACTGATTCCTTCATCTTTAAAAACTGTGTTAGGATAGGCTAAGTGCTTGGTGACTGTACAGTACTGTACATTTATCTATTTATTAAAAATATACAGTATATACAGTATTTTTATTTTTTATTGTTTTTTATTTATTAATAGATAAATGTACAGTACTGTACAGTCACCAAGCACTTAGCCTATCCTAACACAGTTTTTAAAGATGAAGGAGTCAGTTGAATTGTCTCCCTCCTCCCTGCAGGCTCCATAGGGAGCTTGCTCCCTTTATGTGAAAGGGAGACAATTCAACTTATTCCTTCATCTTTAAAAACTGTGTTAGGATAGGCTAAGTGCTTGGTGACTGTCCAGTACTGTACATGTATTCATTTATAAAAAAAAAAAAAAAAAAATAAAAAAATTTTTTTTTTTTAATGAGATGCATGCTCGTAAGTCCGGGACCTCGTAAGTAAGAGCGCTCGTAAGTCGGGGACTACCTGGCTGTTACGGCTGTTGGCCTAGTATGTTATGGCCTTAGGCCATTTGGTTGAGCCAAAGGCTGTGTCTCAATTCATGGGCTGGGTCCTCATGAGTGCGCATTTGTCGGCCGCATACGTCATTGCCCCGCGCGGAGGACTGTCCCAATTCGAAGACTCCTCCTCACGCGGCCGAGGAATGCGGCCTACTTCCTGCCGAAATACGAGGATGCATCCGTGAATCCTTTCTGGCGGAGGCTATCCCAGAATTCGTAGCGCCAGCAGAGATTTCGCGGGGGGTGGGACTTTCTGCGTGCAGGGGCAGGACTGCTGCGTGTTGTTGAGTCATCAGCTCGTTCCAACAACCTCAGCGCTTGCT
>JBBPBX010042668.1:6745-28292 GCA_038048925.1 Garcialebias charrua | reverse complement strand
TTTACTTGTTCTACTCTGTCTCTATTGTATTTGTAATTATTTCTAACCTTAACATGTGTTTTTGTCTTTCTGAAAAGATTCATGTTTCATGTCGAGCCAGGCTCATGTTTATGTATTTTCTGCTTGTCCTGCTAAACTCCTCCACTCATCAGCTTCACTCAGCTCACCTGTGCCACTCCCAGTCTCCCTCCTGCTGCACCTGTGCGCTGCACTCGCACCCGCTTCAGATGTCATCAACCATTAAATGGCCCTTGTCATTTATTATCATCCCCATTCGTAGTGGTCAGATTGCCCCTCCTGTACCTCCTAGGAGGTTTAAAGGTATGTTGTCACAGTTACAATGGATGACAGCAGGCTCCGTCTTTAGCTACGTGGTTAGGTTTAGAGTAAAGGGTCTTGGGTTAGGTTTAGGGTCTTGGTTAGGTTTAGGCACAAGGGTGAGGGGGTTAGGTTTAGGGTTGGTCCTCTGGGTCAGGTTTAAGGTTAGGTTTAGGAAAACGGTTAAATAAGCTGAAAAAAAAAAAGCACAACACTTCCGGGTTCACGGAAACACACTTCCTACTCACAGCGATAATGACGCAGATAAAGTTTTTTCAAACATGCTAGGAGGTGGATTGGACAGTTTCGCAGATTACAGTTGATAACGCCCATTGTATGGACTGACAACATCCGAACCCACTGACACTAGACTTCCCAGTCTCTGCCTCCCTGCCAGATTATCTGATCGTCTCGTGTCTGAAGTAATCCATCATTCTTGTTCCTGCTCTTGTTATTGATCCTCTTCATGACCATGGATTCCCCTCTTTTCTGCCCTGCCCATAACAGATAACTTCGACCCATCGGCTATCTGGACCTCGACTCTCGCTCTGCCTTCTGACCATAGATTTCCACTAACCCCCTGTAATAAGTTTCACCTTTTCTGCCTCTCTGTATGACCCACATCTGTATTTTGACCACAATCTCAGACCCAGAACTCAAGGAGTTGTTAGTTCCCAGAACCAAGCTCCACAATCTGTAGAGGAGTGTTTGTTGGGCCTTTCAGGTTACGTATCACATGATCTGTCCAAACCTCCTTCCCTTCTGATGTCACAACAGCTTTTGCATCTCCACCTGTAATCAAACGCCGCAGAGTTGCTGCTGAGCTTCTCCCTCAGAGGTTCACCTCCTGATAAATCTTTTCATTTACTCCGGTGTGCGGTTAAATTTCTGGGTCCCTCTCGTAACTCATCACAACGTTCTTACAATAGACAATACATCCGGACCTGTCATTTTCTGTTTTTTTGTTCCTCCGTCTTGTTCCTCTCAAACCCAGCCAGTCGAAGCAGATGGCCACTCGTCATGAGTCTGGTTCAGTTGGAGGTTTCTTCCCGTTAAGATGGTGTTTTTTTCTTTCCACTGTTGCCTTTGTGCTTGCTCAGGATGGGAGGCTGTGATAAAGTGAAGACTCAACACAATCTGTTGCGTCCTTGGATAACATTTACCAATGGGCTTTTATAATGTATATGAATATTTATGTTCAGCGCTCAGAGAGAACTTCTGTTGTGACTTGGTGCTATATACGGAATGGAAATAAAGCTAAAGTGTACATTTATTCATCTTTTAAAATTGAAGTATGTGTTCACTCAACAACAGTAACTTCTGACCAATCAAGGATTCAAGGTTCTTTATGTGTCGTTCCATCACATGTGGTACATGTGATGGAATAAAATTGTGTACCAGTTACATCCAACAAAATATTAAAATGTAAAAGAAAAACCGTATCTAAGATATGATCTAATAAAAATGATAACCAAAAATAAAATAAGCACTAGTAGCATAAACAGATCAGCAGCAACATGAAACAGATCAGCAGCAACATGAAACAGATCAGCAGCAACATGAAACAGATCAGCAGCAACATGAAACAGATCAGCAGCAACATGAAACAGATCAGCAGCAACATGAAACAGATCAGCAGCAACATGAAACAGATCAGCAGCAACATGAAACAGATCAGCAGCAACATGAAACAGATCAGCAGCAACATGAAACAGATCAGCAGCAACATGAAACAGATCAGCAGCAACATGAAACAGATCAGCAGCAACATGAAACAGATCAGCAGCAACATGAAACAGATCAGCAGCAACATGAAACAGATCAGCAGCAACATGAAACAGATCAGCAGCAACATGAAACAGATCAGCAGCAACATGAAACAGATCAGCAGCAACATGAAACAGATCAGCAGCAACATGAAACAGATCAGCAGCAACATGAAACAGATCAGCAGCAACATGAAACAGATCAGCAGCAACATGAAACAGATCAGCAGCAACATGAAACAGATCAGCAGCAACATGAAACAGATCAGCAGCAACATGAAACAGATCAGCAGCAACATGAAACAGATCAGCAGCAACATGAAACAGATCAGCAGCAACATGAAACAGATCAGCAGCAACATGAAACAGATCAGCAGCAACATGAAACAGATCAGCAGCAACATGAAACAGATCAGCAGCAACATGAAACAGATCAGCAGCAACATGAAACAGATCAGCAGCAACATGAAACAGATCAGCAGCAACATGAAACAGATCAGCAGCAACATGAAACAGATCAGCAGCAACATGATGTGATTTTTCACAGTGATTATTCTGGTTAGAAATTCATGAGTCTAACAGCCTCAGGGTAGAAGCTGTTCCTCAGTCTAGTGATTCTACACTTAATGCTCCTCAACCTCCTTCTGTCCGAACATTAATTTAATGTCCAGAAAACAACAATAAAGCATGTACCGGTATTTTGAGAATGATCAGGTAAAGGGTAAAAATGAGAAAAACTTATTAAAGCCTGAAAATATTTTGATCAAGATCCACTTCAACCAAAATGATCATAAAGCCCCCAGTATAGCTCTGCGTTGGGCCGAACGCCACTCCACACCGTGCGAACGTCGCGGCACAAGCCTTTGAACGCGGGCGTGAACGCGCCAAGCTCATATCTTACGACCGCTTACGCGCGCGCGTTGTCTCACAATAAACTGCCCGGCGCCGGACTGTTTTGTATGAGACACAAATGTATAAAATTCCCCTTCTTCATCCCTGAGCTGGACTTTTGTTGTTTTTTTTGCCAAAAGTCAAGTGATCGCTTCCTCCTCGCTGAGGAAATGAATGAATTTGTCACGAGCGAACTAAACTCATGTTCAACGTGGCTGCGGGAGGCTCTAAATATTTCCTGGTGTTCTGGTGTGCTGGATCAGCGCTCCCTGTTTTTATTTTATTTTTTAGAACTTTTAATTAACATATAAACACAGAAAACCGCTGCGCAGCCCGTGAATTTTTTCCCCACCCGACCTGTCAATCAATTCAGTAGGCGTGTCAGCAAATGACCAATCAGCGACCTCAATTTGTCCCTTAGGTAAACGCTCCGCCCTGCTGCTGCTCAAATGACGTCAAGAATTTGGAGCGAAAACGCTGGAACCTCACGCTGAGCTATATACAGTACTATGAACTGCCTGCGCGCAGCACGCGCAGCACGCGCAGCACGCGCAGCACGCGCACGTCGAGCGGCGTTCGGCCCAACACAGAGCTATACTGGAGGCTTAAGAAAGACTGTCTCTTTTAAAGAATTATTATATTTTATGTTTGGACACTCACACTTGTTGAAAATAGTCACCTGTCATTACTTACCTGTAATAATAATCATTTGCAAAGGCAAAGTGTAAAGGACCAAATGGCAACACATATTTTACTTCTTTGTTTTGCCTTTGTTTGATCGTTGCAACACCATTATTCTGAGTTACTAAGAAATTTGTTTACTTTTATTACCTAAATTGATTGTCCAATTATGCTTTATGTGAATGAACAACACATTGGGTTTAAAAATGAATGAAAGTGTGCAAAGACAGAGACAAGATAATAAAAGCTCAAAAGCTCATTTGTTTTTAATACGGTTTACAAAATCTTCTACCCTTCCTACCTCTCTCAGGTCAAACTGACTCACCTTCCTTCCACTCAGGGGTAAGGAGACCCAGATCTGGGGTGTTTCAAAGGCCCAGACAGAGGGATGGCGGTGGAGGAGAAGGCCAACGTGAAGAGCAGCAGCTCCATCGTTCCCTGCTTCCTGTTTGTGGAGGTGAGTGAGCTGCATGCCATGAAATATCTTTCAAATTCCTGATTTTATAAAATCCCATGGAACATGCTTTAGTTGGGATTACAGCACAGAATCTGTAAAAGTCGGGATCTTGTTTCTCAGTGTTTTCATGTTGACTCCTAGTTTTTTCCTACATCTGCCTTCTCTGCATTAAGGATGCACTCTGCCTCTGAGAAGTGACAATCTGCCTGACCCTCCAGGTTGTTTCTTCTCTTTTCTCACCTCGAATCTCCGCCGTTCATGAGCAGAGCTCGGGACACGCTTTTTTTGCTGCTGTGACTTTCACTCGGGAGTCACACATCCCACAGTGTTCCAGCCCCAACGGCAGCTCAGGATCTGTAAAACAGCTTCAGTTTTTATCCGTCACGTTGAGTACTTTGAGATGATCTGTAAGCAGAATGATTCATTAACGCAACTGTGGTTGTCACAACATACTGTAGACCGTGTTTGATTTTTATGTTTTTAATTCTCAGCTGCTGTGTGCTGGTGTCTGGAGTCTTATTATAACCTCAAAGGTCAATGTGAGCAGTAGACTAAAAATGCTTCGACACAAGTAGCTGCTGCCCTCCTGGCAATTGTGCTCTCATCTGTTTATGCAAGCAGTCAGATGATTCAGAGGGCAGAGGAAGTCCCTGAGCAGTCTGTGAGTTGTAACTGAGGTGGAGAGAGGCTTGAGCTGGTGATCTAATCAGATGGTTTGTAAAGCAGTCAGGCAGACATTCATGTTACTCTGATCATTCACTGAAAACAACCTGCTCCAGATGATACATCATAGAGTCACTCAGTTCTTTTGCAGAAATACAGGTACAGTAGTCCTCGAGTTACATCGCAGTTACGTTCCTACGGCCGTTCGCATGTCGAAAATTGCCGTAAGTCGGAAAACAGACGAGCCGCCACTTATGCACGTACGTGTACAGTACTGTACAGTTACCAAGCAAGCACTTTGCCTATCCTAACACAGTACAAAAAACAAATGCAGTACATTTGGAGCCATAATGAAGGAAAAAATAGTAAAATTCTAACTGTTAGCTGGTGAAGCCTGTTAGCATGTTAGCTCGTTGCACGTCCGAGCTCTGCAGCTTCCAGCTGCTTCACGCGGTCCAAACTGTTTACAGGAAGGACTGTTAGCATGTTAGTGCCATACATTTGGAGCCATAATGAAGGGAAAAAGAGTTAAACTGGGCGTTTCTCCGCGTTAGCATGTTAGCTCGATGTTCCCGCGGTGAGCTGGTGGTGTTGGCCGGCGTGGTGGGATGTGGCGCGGCGGAGCGATCGGCGGCTGCTGCTCCGGGCCTGAGACGTCCACAGAGTTCACCGAGCGTTTCCAGCTCATTTATCCGTATGAGGCAACCACTGATCGGACACACGGTCCTCCAAAGCCGGCTGTCAAGGCCGGAGCTAATCGAAGCTAACCAAAAGCTGGCGGACACTGCCGAAAACTGGCGGACACTGCCGAAAATTTGCGGACACTGCCGCAAACTGCGTAAATCGGCTTCTAAATAATAATAATAATATTAATACTTTATTTATAAAGCCATTTAAAACAACCACAGCTGCAACAAAGTGTTGTACACATGAAATCAATAACATTTAAACATGTAAAATGAGATTTTTCACAATTTTTATTTTTTATTTTATTTTATATTTTTATTAATAAGATGCATTCGTAACACCGAATTGCCGTAAGTCGAGACCGCCGTAAGTCGAAGACTACCTGTAATGTGAAAAGTTAATGTCTCACCTATTTTAGATGGTTCTTTAAGAAACTGGTTTTATTTGTCTGTTTTATTGAGCTCATATGTCATCTATGGGGAGTGGTGGAGGTTAGAGAATGTTGGCCTGTGATCGGAAGTTGCCGGTTCGAAAACCCAGACCGACAACAACAAAATGTGGGTGGGAAGGGTGAGACACTTGTCTCCACCTTCCTTTGCCACACTCTGGGCCTTTGAGCAAGACACTAACCCCACCATCTGCTCCCTGGTCACCCTAGATAGCAGCTCTGCTCCACACTGTGGTAGCTCTGTGGTCTGTGGTTGTGTCAGGAAGCACATCTGGTGTTAAAACATTTGTCAAGTCTTCATTTGAGTGTGTTCGCTGTGGCAACTCCTGAAGAAGGGAGCAGCCAAAAGAAGGAAAAAATAAAAATAAAATAAAGAGTTTGTACGTCATCTGAATGGGATGAAGACCAATCTTAATTATTTCACTGTGTTTATCAAACTGCTGTTTTATAAAAACTTTAAATCATCATTGAGTTTGCATTACAACATTTTTTTAACAGTAATAGTATCATAATCCTCTTTGAAGTGCTCCAAGCTGCATCAGAAGGGCTACAGCTAGCTGCTGCTGTTGTATCAATGTAGTTTTCTTTTATTTATTTTTCATTTATTATTTTTTATTTTATTTTATTCATTTTAAATATATAACAGGAAAAAGACAATTACAAATTATATGGGGGAAAAAAAACAAGATTTAAAATGAAAGGAAGCCGAAGAAGAATACAATTCTTATCTGCCCCTTCTTTAAACAAAAATCCATTCAAACAATCAGTTCAAACAATGATTATCCATGAACAAAAATTAATAACTCATAACAATTTGCCGATTTATAAAAAAAATTGCCGATTTATATTACATTTAGTATTTTGACATAGACTTAGCTTTTTTGACATAATTTCCCAAACTATTTCATAAACCTATTCCATATATTAAAGTAAACCGACCCTTTAAACAAGTTCTATGCTTAGGTTTAACAAAAATGTCTGTTCCCTTGAGATTGTAACAGCTTTTCCTTTTTACAAAATGGGTTTGAATATTTGAACGTAGTGTATTATTTTGTGCTTTATACATTAACAAGAAAATATTATATTCCACAAGATCATAAAACTTCAGTAGTTTCAATTTACAAAATAATATACTTGTAGGGTGACAATAATGCATTCTTGTTATAATTCTTATAGCTCTTTTTTGTAGGCTTTGTTATAGTTTTGCATGCTGTTCCCCAAACATCAGCACAATAAATTAAATGTGGTACTATAATTGTATTATACAGCAAATACAAGGCTTTATCATTCAATAAATCCTTTACTTTATATAATATTGCTATGGATTTGGATATTTTAGTTTTAACAGAATTTATGTGCTGTTTCCATGACATTTTATTGTCAATGATTACACCCAAAAACTTCATTTCACTCACTCTACATATTTCAACACCATTAATTTTGAAAGGAACAACAGTAGTTATCCTTTTTTTTAAACTAAAAATCATATATTTAGTTTTATCAATGTTCAACAATAACTAATTTTTTTTTTTTTTTTAAGGGTATTTTTTGCTTTTTCGGGCGCTAGTGGCCTTTATTAGAGAGGGAGAGGGCGAAACAGGTAGAGAGGGGAGAGACACCACAGAAATGTGCTCGTCAGTTCTGGGACGTGAACCCACGACGCCTGTGGAGAGGCTCAGGCTCCAGCATATGTACTGCCTGCTTTAACCACTACACCAAAGCTGCAGCACAACAATAACTAATTTAAATTAAACCAAGTTTGTATGTTAACAAACTCTTTCTTCATACAGTCGATCAACTGTTCTAAATCATTTCCCGAATGAAAGAAAGTAGTGTCATCAGCAAAAAGAACACATCTAAGGGTACCTGACACATTCATCAAATCATTAATATATAAAATTAACAACTTAGGTCCATGTACAGAGCCTTGTGGTACTCCACATGAAACACTACAGAGACTAGATCTCATATCATTTATTTGGACAAACTGTATTCTGTCTTGCAAATAACTACGTATCCACTGTAACACATGTCCTCTAATACCATATTTATCTAATTTTTCAAGCAGAATACAGTAGTGTGGTCGATTGTATCAAATGACTTTTTTAAGATCTACAAACACACTTACAGTAATGTTTTTGATCGACAGCTGTAGTAAGATATTCCATTAACTCCATAAGGGCCATGGAAGTTGAGTTATTTTTCATTCATTCAACCTTTATTTATACAGGCTAGCCTCGTTGAGTCACGGGGACTCATTAAGAGGGACCTGTCTCACTCACACCAAACAACCATCCACTCTCACACTCACACCTAGGGTCAATTTAGAGTCAACAATCAGCCTAACAAGCATGTTTTTTGGTCTGTGGGAGGAAACCGGAGTACCCAGTTTAGTATTTGATCTGAATCCGTATTGACTACTACTTAAAGCTGCAGTATGTAGCTTTTTTTATGAACATATTTCTTCACTCTGTCACTACCTCCTGACAGACTGATGTTAGCCAGGTAATCTCTGAAAAAAAAAAAAAAATATTGTCCCCTTGCTTCTCCAGGTGGTAAATAAGCATTTCTAAAAAGAAAAGGTGACCCGCCATTTTCCAGCCAATAAAAACAGAGTTTGTAACCAGCCAATAAAAACAGAGCTTGAATTTGAATCAGCCAATAAAAACAGAGCTTGAATTTGAAATTCAACAGACCACAAGGGGGCAGAGCCACATATGGCTCTGAGGGGGAGGGATCAGAATGCTTTGCCTGTTGAAAATATTTCTAACTGCTGCAGTTCTACAGAAACTGCATACTGAACCTTTAAAGATATTATGTTTATCGAGAAAATGATCAAATCTAGTTGCAAATAATTTTTCTATTTTTTTTTTTTTTGAGAATTGTGGCAACAAAGATATATATGTCTGTAATTGTTATATAGACATTTGTTACCATTCTTGAAAAGAGGAACCACTTTGGCTATTTTCATTCTGTTTGGAAATATTCAGGATGAAAATGACAAATTACAAATATATGTAAATGGCTCAATAACATGACATAATTATTTCTTTTACAACCATCATGTCCATATCTTCACACCTTTTGATCTTTTATCATAAAATTTATTAACTACCATCAATATTTCATCTTTGTCAGTCTCCCTTAGAAACATGCTATTTACACCACATTTAATTAAATGACTCACATTTATGTCCACTTTTGGTATTTTTCCTGCAAGGTTGGATCCAACATTCACAAAATAAGTTTTAAACCCATTTACAATTTCATTTTCATCGTGGATTTCCACATTATTTTCAACAAAATATTTTGAAATACCCGTACCAACCTTATTTTTATTCATAACACTGTTCATTGCTTTCCATGTCGCCCTCACATCTCCACTACTTTTATGTAATAATTTGCTATAATATTCCTTCTTTTGTTTTCTTATAATCCAATACCGTATTTTCCGGACTATAGGTCACAGTTTTTTGCCTAATTTGCATGCCCTGCAACCTATAGAGAGGTGAGACCTGTTTATGGATTTTTTCCGATATTTTTAGACCAATTTTTGGCTCAGATATGACCGTTTTTTCTTTTTGGCAAAAAATGGTGCAGTACCACTTTCGGCCGCTAGGGTACACCCACCGGCCGTTCCTACCTTGTGTGTCCGAAGGCAGCCTCCGTTGGTCAGACTGACTCTGTCGTAGCACGGCCTCCTGCTCTGGAGCCCTGAGTCCACCGACCGTTCCCACCTCATGTGTCCGAAGAAAGCCTCCACTGGTCGGACTTACTCTGTCACTGCCAGGCCTCCTGCTCTGGAGGTAACTACTGTTAGCTGTGTTTGTTAGCTGTGTTTGTTAGCAAGATAAGTCAAGAACCACAGGACAGATTTTTATCAAACTTACAGAAAGTAATCACTGTATGGACATTTACAAGTGACTAGCTTTATGAGATGTTTGAGATAAAAAAAATCGATGTTTTATAAACGTAAATGTGTCGCGTTAGCTTTGGGTTATTTTCCTGTTACTATTTGTCTAAATAACTCATAAACCACACCGCAGATTTTCTTGAAATCTACAGCAAGTAATTATTTGGTATTCATTTACAAAGTTTGACCTGTATGAGACATTTGAGATAAAATTCGATGTTTTATAGATGTAAACGTGTCGCGTTAGCTTCGGGTTATTTTCCTGCTACTAGTCTAAATAACTCATAAACCACACCGCAGATTTTCTTGAAACCTACAGAAAGTAATTATTTGGTATTCATTTACAAACTGTGACCTGTATGAGACATTTGAGATAAAATTTGATGTTTTATGGGCATAAACGTGTCGCGGCTAGCCTCATTTTATTTCCGTGCATAATTTAGCAAATAGCTCATAAACCACTTGGCAGATTTTCTTTCAGCTTACAGAAAGTAATTATTTGGTATTCATTTACAAACTGTGACCTGTATGAGACATTTGAGATAAAATTAGATGTTTTATAGACGTAAACGTGTCACGTAAGCTTCGGGTTATTTTCCAGCTACTACTAGTCTAAATAACTTAATCTTGTAAAGTCCTTCCGTGCTCGCTCGCTTCTGTGGCCGCCATTTTCAGCAGGGCAAATGAGGCGCTGACGCGTCACATAGCCGTGACGCATAATAGATGTGACCTAAATAAAGGTGCCATCTGTTTATGAATTTTACCAATTTATTCCCAATAATTGGACAAAGCGACCTATAGAACGGTGCAATCTATCATGCAAAAATTACGGGAATTTGTTTTTATACCTTTTATATTTTGTTTCTGTATCATGTGTTCTAGACTTCAAGAAACAGGAATGCAGATTGTTCTTTATTTTGCATGCATTTTTCAATCCTTTCGTCATCAATGGCAGATCAACAATATCTTTTTTTTGTCTATTATTTATTTGCACACAATTCTTGTTGTGCAAAACCTCTAGCAAATTCATAAACACAGCATAAGATTTATTTACATCATCTATATACATCATCCCAATTTTGTTTTTCTAAATCATCTTTTAATTTATCTAATGCTTTTTGGATGTATTTATTGATTTATTCTTTTTTCGAATAGTTTTCTTACAACTGAAATCATTTGTATAAATTATGAAAATTGGTAAGTGATCACTTATATCGGTCATCAAAATACCACTTGTCCTATCACCATTTATGACATTTGTAAAAAAAAATAATAATCATTTATTGTAGCACTGTGAGATGTGATTCTTGTTGGGTTTTTTATTAACGGAAAAAAGCTCAAACTGGACATTGAATCTATAAATGTATCGATGTTATGTAAATCAGTTTTGCAGTTTTGTAGAGTTTTCTTGAACCACTATGACCTCTTTTTGTTTAGACTGAACTTGTTTTAAGATGGCAGAAGCCCACTTTGATTTAGATGTGATCATGTTTCAGTAAGAGTGGAGCCCAGTGTGCTGCCAGAAACCACAGAATGATCAAATACAAAATAACATTATCTTTATTAACAAAAAGCTGACAAGGCATCAAAAGCACTCACTAGTTGATCTCAGAAATATATGAAAGAAAGCAAACATGAATGGCAAAGAAAAATGCACAGATAATAAACACAAGCAACACAAGCTTTAATGGAAACAATTGAGGGAGACATGACAACACCTGGGGAGACACAATGATATGAAGGGGAAAACACTGGGGAGGCTGAAACACAAGGGAAACAAAATACCAGGATCACAGAGACAATAAATAATTAACACTCAAAACACAGATCATGACAGACTTGACTAGTCGTTAATTAGCTCTTCAGTCATGTTAGAAATAAAATCTGGATCCTCCCGCTGAGCTTTTCAAAGAAAAAAGTGGCCAAAATAACACTGCCAACATCATAAATGGGGATGGGAATTGATAAGAATTTAGCAATTCCAATTCCTTTATCGAAAAATCAGTGTCATGTGCTTGGACGCAGCTGGAGAGGACGCTGGCGTGATGTCGCCGCTTCTCCACGCTAAATAGTTCTTTTACTGTTGCTATTTTTTTTTTTTTTTTTTTTTGACATTTTTTAGGACATTTATCTGGACTTATTTTGCTCAGTGGTTTTTTAATAAGGACTTTACGGACAGCTTAGTTAGTAACTTCCTAACCGGAATGTTGGGCTGTCTGCCTCCTGTCACTGCAGTTTTTGTGTTTTGCTTACCTGCTGCTTCTGTCAACCTCCTGTGTCATCTGGACTGTTCTGGACTTTCTCCTGTGCTCCTCTTCAAGTGATGCTCAACCGAGTTACATCTCACTGCTTCTCTCTCGGAGCCGTGGGTCTGCTGTTAGCGGCTAGCTCTGTGCTAGCTTCCCCCGGTTTGGCTGGTGTGATGTTGACCTACTCCGCTTCGCAGCTGCTTGGACTTAACAACTGCTCCATTCCACCTTCTGTTCCCATCATCAAACAACTGGGACTTCTGCGTAGACCTCGTTACATCCATAGAGGCTCGCGAAGGAAATCCATTTACTCTCGCTCTGAATTAATTCCGTGCGGGAGACGTGTCGCACCTCGACTACGTCATCAGAACGCTGCGTCTGTAGTCCCTTGTAGTCCACAGCGCCCAAAGTGGCAAGGAAAACGTGGAGTGGACTTCAGTCTGCTGAAACCGGTTCAAAAGGCTCCTACACCAACCAGCATTAAAATAGAACTTTTCAATGTACAATCACTATCGAACAAATCATGTTTAATTCATGACCACATTCTGGAGAAGGACCTGGACCTCATGTGCCTCACAGAGACTTGGCATCAACCAGACGTGTTCAGTTCTCTGAATGAAGCTTGTCCCTCTGGATACAATTATCTACAGAGAGCCCGCTGCACTGGCCGCGGTGGTGGTTTGGCTGTAATCTACCGCAGTAATTTAAAATTGTCACATCTGTCTTCTCATAATTTTTCCTCTTTCGAATGTTTGGCCTTCAATTTCAAAGCCCCACTCCTGATGAACGTTATATTGATTTATAGACCTCCCAAACCGCATGTTTCATTTAACTCAGAAATGCATGACCTCCTCACCTTTTTCTGCACCTCCCCTGTAAAAACTATTTTTCTTGGCGATCTAAATATCCACATGGACAATTCCTCTTCCCCTCTGGCTACAGATTTTAAGTCTCTTTTGGAATCTCTCAACCTCACCCAACATGTGGACGCCCCTACGCACAACAGGGGGCATACTCTGGATTTGGTGATTACAGACACTGTACTCAATAACTTGTCTGTATATGACCTGGGTGTCTCAGACCACAGGGTCATCTCCCTGGAAGTGCCTTCAACTTCGCCTTCTTCTAACCCAAAACGACCTATCCAGTTCCGTGACTATAAAAACATCTCCCCTGATGTTTTGTCTGCTGATCTTCACGCCCTGACCGCCGTCAATCACTCATCTGCAGATGACTCTGTGAATTATTACAACCAATCTCTCCAGGAGCTTCTGGACCTACATGCTCCCTTGAAGACAAGACTGGTGTCTTTCTCCCGTTCAGCCCCCTGGTACACTGGTGAGCTGCGCAGGATGAAGGCAACTGGCCGTGCTATTGAGAGACGTGTAAAATCATCTGGTCTCTCGGTACATAAGCAAGCGTACAAAGAACATCAGAAAGCGTACGCCTATTCTCTTAAAGAAGCACGCTCCAAATATTACTCCAACATCATCAACACCTGCCCTGGAAACTCTAAACAGCTCTTCTCCACAATAACTCATCTGCTTAATCCCATTAAACAAAATCATGAGGACTCTGTTCAAAAATGCGACCTGTTCCTCTCATCATTTAAAAACAAAGTTAACACTATCAGATCCCAGCTCCACAACCTCCCTGACCTTAGTGTGCCATCTACCCATCTGCTTTCTGGGACCCTGAGCAGCTTTGATGAAGTTGTTCAGAGTGAGGTAGAGACCATCCTCAAGAAAATGAAGCCTTCATCCTGCGCCCTGGATCCCTTCCCCTCATCTCTCATAAAATCCAATCACTCTGCAATTAGCTCATTAATCACACAAATAATAAATCAGTCTCTACAATCTGGTCATGTTCCACTGCCTCTAAAAACTGCCATCATTAGGCCTCTTCTGAAAAAATCTAATTTGGATCCCGACATTTTTTCAAATTACCGGCCAATTTCCCACCTCCCATTTCTGTCCAAAGTGCTGGAGAAAGCAGTTGCTGCTCAGCTGCAGGAACACCTACAGCAACACTCTCTGTATGAGAAGTTCCAGTCTGGATTCAGAGCAGCTCACAGTACTGAGACTGCATTGTTGAGAGTAACGAATGATGTCCTCATGGCTGCTGACACTGGTTCTCCCTCCATCCTTGTCCTCCTTGACCTCACTGCAGCCTTCGACACTGTGGACCATAGTATCCTCCTCCACCGTCTTCATGTGGAGGTCGGTCTCTGTGACACTGTCCTGGACTGGTTCAGATCTTTCCTCTCCAATAGGCTGGAATGTGTCAGTCTTGGCAATGCCACTTCCCAGACAGTCGGTGTCTCCTGTGGTGTACCTCAGGGGTCAGTTCTGGGGCCCCTGCTGTTTTCCCTTTACATGCTGCCTTTGGGTCAAATTATTAATCAGTTCAACATTTCCTTTCACTGCTATGCCGACGACACACAACTTTACATCAGGACTGGAGCATCATCATCATCCCTATCTCCATCTTCACTCACTGCTCTCACTGCACTCACTGCTCTCTCTGCCTGCCTGGAGGAAATAAAGGCATGGATGAATCAAAACTTTCTTCAACTGAACTGCTCCAAGACCGAGGCCATATTGATTGGCACCCCTCACCAGATACAAGCATCAACTTTAACAACAATCTCCTTCTCTGGTCAAGACATCCCCCTCTCCACCTCTGTTACAAATCTTGGAATAAAAATGGACTCTCATCTCACATTTGAAAATCACATTAAGCATCTGTTTAAAACCTGCTTCTTCCATCTTCGAAACATCTCCAGACTTCGCCCATCTCTGACTTTTTCTGATGCTGAGAAACTCGTCCATGCCTTTGTCTCCTCCAGGCTCGACTACTGCAACTCCCTGTTTATTGGTATCCCTGGCAAAAACATTCAGAAGCTTCAATATATTCAAAACAGTGCAGCTAGGATTCTGTTGAGAGTTCGCAAATTTGATCATATTACACCCATTCTCCATAACCTCCATTGGCTTCCTGTCACCTACAGAATTCAATATAAAACTGCTCTCATTACCCATCAATGCTTGCACGGCACTTCACCTGACTATCTAAAGGACATTCTTGCACCATATTCATCCACCCGGTCTCTACGGTCACAGAACAGTAATTTACTTCATATTCCTCGGACCAAATTGAGGACCATGGGAGACCGAGCATTCTGTGTGGCTGCCCCCCGCCTGTGGAACTCCCTCCCTGATGACCTGAGAGCTCCACAGTCACTGGTTGACTTTAAAAGCGGCATTAAGACTTTTCTTTTTAAGCAAGCCTATTCTGCCTCCACATGATTTTATCTTTGATCTTAGCTGATATCTTTATTGATTTTACTTGATTTTATCACTTGTTTTATTTTATTTATTTTTTAAGCAAGCCTAAATCTACATGATTTTATCTTTGATCTTAGTCGATATTATTGTTGATTTTATTTGATTTTATCACTTGTTTTATTTTTTATTTTACCTTGTTACACATTGTAGCACTTTGAGATTTTTATTAATGAAAAGTGCATTACAAATTGAATTCATTATTATTATTATTATTATGTTGTATTCATGACCTTTTCACAATTGCAGTCATTGTACAGACATGACGCCAACACGGTCAGTCAGATTCTCAACAGCCAAGCCTTGCAGGTGTGTTTGGGCCTCGCACCATAGACACCATAACAATGATAAACCATCATGACCATGAAGTTTGGTGTTCAGAATCACTGCAGACTTATCACTTCTTACATCCACTGTGACCAGGGTCTCATAGAGCAACCACATTGTATTTATGAAGGTTAGTGCATTTCTGATCTATGGCCGACATAACACTGCCAACATCATAAATGGGGATGGGAATTGATAAGAATTTAGCAATTCCAATTCCTTTATCGGTATAGTTTATCGATTCAATTCCTTATCAATTCTCTTATCAATTCTCATTGGGTTAGGCAATAAAATATAGTAAACCATTTGTGTGCATGCAGTAGTCAATGATCTTTCACCAAAACAAAAATATAAGTTGAATGAATAATGAATTCCTAATTAACAATAACACATAATCAAAAAACGTTGGAATTGGTGATATGCTTCTATACAGTTGGACTTCTCTATCCAGTCTCTGAGCTACGGAGATGGGGCGCAGCTGCTGCACTAACAGAAGCTTTCTGTCCTCTTCCTCAAAAATTTCTTCTAGTGGTGTCTTTTTTTGCTTCTTTACAGGAGGCATCTGAAATGATTGGCATAACGATAACTTGTAATTCACAAGTTTCAATTTTAATCCATGCAATTTATCATCTTTCATTAGAAAAAACAAAACTTATGGGGTATTTATCATCATCTTCATCCTCTTCTGCGTCACTCTGTGTCTCTCCCATCTCTGCCATCTTTAGAAAAAATTCACCATGCAAGAAATTGAAATCAGTCAATCATGAAAAACACAGTGTTTTTTTGTGTACATTTTCTAATTCAAATACCTCTGCTGTTGTTACTGCGGCTGCCTGAGTGTTTTCTACTACCACTGCTGCCCGAAAGGAGAAGCTAAAGGTGTGCTAGCACCAGCCTCTGAGCCAGCCAGCCTCTGGCAATCCTCGTCAACTAAATGTTATTACAGAAGAGCGAGATTTATAAAATACAGTGGAATCAGTACAGCAAAAAGGTAACAAGTGAAAGAAACTGAGGAGTTTAACGTTACTTGCTGCAACATTTAAAACGGAGGTGGACGCTTCATCTCCACTTCCTTCACCACCTAGCAACGTGTTAAAGACGGCGCATTTGTTCAAACTAACCGCATGGTGAGTGCTCAAATGCTTCATGTTAGAAGTATTTCCGCCCTTTATAGTAATCGATGCGTTGCCTGTGTTGAAAGTAGCCCTGGTCTCGCCCTTTTTAATGAAGTGAAGCCACACGCTGGACCGCTTCCACTCGATGTCATGTTGAATACCAAATACGGCGCATGTCTGTGATGTCATCACGTAAATGCGTCACCACGACGAGTCAGAAGAACCAATAAACTGAATCGTTAAGACAAGCAGCCTACAATTCCATGGAATTGAACTCCAAAGAACCGGTTCTTTAAAAGAACCGGTTCTCAATTCCCATCCCTAATCATAAAACATTAAAAATACAATAGCAGGCATAATCGATACACCACATGAATCAGTATCTAATCATTACAATCATTACACAATGTAAAGCAATGTGAGCTTGACCCAACACTGAGAGACACAATCCATTAAAATACAATGAGAAAAGGGTGGCATGGAGGTGCAGTTGGTAGAGCTGCCGCCTCTCAGTGAGAAGGTTGCCAGTTCAAATCCCAGCTTGATACCCCTCTGAGTAGAGCCTGCATGCACTCTGTGAATGCATACTCTGGGTTCCTCCCACAGACCAGACTCGATGTGTCTCTTTGATGGACTGGAGACCTGTCCAGGGTTTCCCCCACTTCTCGCACAGTGATTGCTGGATAAGGGCACCAGTGACCCTTGTGACCCGAGAAGGAAGAAGTGAGTAAAAGACAATGGATGACAATGAAGCAAAGGAAGGAATCTGTGGCTGCTCACTAACAGGTCCTGCTTTAAAATGATGATACACTTTCACAAAAAAGATAAGGCTCCCACAGACTCGCATGGACCTCAATCCGCTGAGGTTCGCGCGTACCGGATTAGAGTCGAAGCAGACGCCTGCAGGGCATGTCCATGCAAAGCTCAATTTTTACAACTGCGTACGTGTTCTCTGTGTTGCACAATAAACTGCCTGGCAACTGACTGTTTTCTATGTGACACTAATGTATTAAATTCTCCTTCATCGTCCCTGATCTGGTTTATTGGCATTTTCTTTTTTTCCGCCAAAAGGCAAGAGATCTCTTCCTCCTCTTCTGTTGACGCTAGGGGTTGAACGAGTACATAATTTTTAAACTCGACATTATCATAAATAAACTCGAGTAGTACTCAAGTAGTCGATGACGTCATATGAACTTAAGATACAAAATAAATAAATAAATAAATAAAAATGCATAAAAACATCATTATTTACCCAAAAAAATAAGACCAACAAAACTTTGGGAGCATTTATTATGCTCCTATCATTTATCATACTGCAGATAAGTCACAGGAAAAACAAAACTATTAGTTATTATTATTAAAATGCCATAGTGAAAGTAACGTCAAAAACAAAACTTAAAAACAAGTGGGGCGTTGACCACACCGTATCACCGCCTGCAGTGCTGTGCAATTAGGTTTCCTTTTAGAGATTATTGTGTTTATAGGTTTTTAATACAAAGTAGGTTTAGAGATTAATATTTGTTGCTTTTTGTTTGTGAAACAAGTCAGAGGAAGCTAGTTCGGTCATTGGACCCCGTGTTATATGTGAACTGCAATGCAACACCATCCCTTCCTGTCACAATCTACGGTGGCCAGAGAAATGAAAATCAACTGGAAGTTGATTCAATGAGTAGAGCATTTTATAAAATTATAAACTGTTTTACCTTTTTGACTAGACTGGGCCTGCTCCATAACATCCGTCTGCACAGAAGAATCCATTTTGTCGCATCTAACTAGCCCGCGCTCGGTGCGGATCATGTGACATGTGACATAATGACGTCAGTGCAACGTGATGACGTCACTACGAGTACTTGAGAGGGACAAAAAGAACTCAATAGAAGTTATAGGACTCGATCTGTCGATTACTCGGGTACTCTGTTAAAGCCCTAGTTGACGCCATGACTGAAATGGTGAGAAATGAAAGAATTTGTCATGAGTGAATTAAAATCAGGTCCATTGTGGCTGTGGGAGGGTCTGGAGATTTCCTGGTGGGTTGGTCTGATGTGTGGCCTGCAGGGCCAGTGCTCCCTATTATTTTTTAGAAAATTTTATTAACATACAAACACAGAACACTGCTGCGGCTGGGCTGCCTGCTCACTTTTTTTTGTGTGACCTGTCAATCAAACCAGTAGGCGTGTCAGCAAATGACCAGTTGGCTAACTCAAATTGTCCTGAAGGTAAACACCTTTTGCTTGCGAAGCTTGTTGCAGCCGCTCAGTGTTGATGCTCGAGTATGAAATCTCTACCCTCTGCGGACAGAGCGCATAGTTTCAGCGCAGACTAAGGTCCCCCCGAGTTTGTGGGAGTCTTAAGAATCCATACATTCTTAAGAATCCATACATCCATTATGGTTATCCACTTCTTCCTTTTTGGTTCACGGTAGTCACTGGTGCCCGGATCCAACTATCACTGTGAAAAAGGCGGGGGACCCTGGACAGGTCTTCAGTCCATCACAGGGACACATAGAGACAAATGAGACAAACAACCATTCACTCTCTCACTCACACCTAGGGACAATTTAGTGTTACCAATCAGTCTAACATGCATGTTTTTGGCCTGAGAGAGGAAACCAGAGAACCAGAAGAAAACTCACATATACACAGAGAGAACATGCAAACCAGAAAGACCCCCCGGCTGGGATTTGAATCGAGACAAACTGCTCGCAGAGAGGCGGGATCTCTACCAACTGCACCACCATGCTGCCCTAATAACACCACTGCTCTGCTAATGCTTATTTTACTACTTCCATCCATCCACCAATCCATCCATCCATCCATCCGTCTGTCCATCCATTAATTTCCACTTGTTCTAAAGTCGGGTTGTGGGGGCAGCAGCTTAGCAGGGAGGTCCAGACTTCTCTTTCCACAGTCACCTCTTTCAGCTCTTCTGGGAGGACTCCAAGGAGTTCCCAGACCAACCAAGAGACAGTCTCTCCAACGTGTCCTGGGTCTTTCCCGAGGTCTCCTCCCAGCCTGACATGCCCGAAGCACCTCCCTAGGGAGGTGCCAAGGAAGCATCGTTACCAGTTACCTGAACCACCTCAACTGGCTCCTCTCGACGTGAAGGAGTAGTGGTTCTGCTCTGAGGATAACTGAACTTATGGGGGAGTGGTGGCACAGTGGTTCGAGACAGTGGTCCTGTGATCGGAAGATCTCCGTTCAAGCCCCGGTACCGACAACATAAAAAAATTTGGGTGTAAAAAGGTGAAACACCCACACCTGCCTACACCCTCATTTGCCCCACTCTGGGCCCCTGAGCAAGGCCCTTAACCCCCACCATCTGCTCCCTAACAGGTCTCTCTTCAAAATGAGTTGTAGTGGCCCAATGAAACTACATGGATAAATAAAAGGTAAATGAAAATGAAAAAAAAGAACTTCTCACCCTAAGGGAGAGTCCAGCTACCCTGCGGAGGAAACTCATTTCAACCACCTTTATCCACGATCTTGTTCCTTCGGTCACTACCCAGAGCTTGTGACCATAGGTGAGGGTAACCCATCAGTCTATAAACTGTTGTGACCCTTCTTTATCATCTTGGCTTGCGTTTCTCAGTTCCTGGAATAATTCAATACTGCTCTTGTCTTCAAGATGTGCTCTGAGGAAACGCTTCGGCTTAGCTACAGTCAGACTATCTTTTGTGATAAGTATGTCTTTAAATGTACCTGGTTTAATTAGTTTGAGGACTGTTCTAATGCTCAGCCTCTGTGAAATCTTCACTTAATCCTTCATCAATTTGCTTACACAAACAGTTAAAACTCACATTTGAACCAGAATCTGAGATTTGGCCAGCATTAATCCTAAATTCTCTACATGGGAGTAATGTAGCAACATCTGTCAATTTTACCAACCCTGTTACCTGATCAGCAACTACTGGTACTGGTGTTGACACGGTCTTACTCATCACTGATGTTGATACAGTCTGATCAGTCTCATACAATGAGGCCACTTTGTCTTCATCCACTTAGTGATGCTGGTTATCTGCTTCCTGGGATGGCTGCAGTCCATCAATGAGGTCACGAAACACCAGCAGGCAAGACATCAGTTTGTTCTCCAGACTCCGCAATTGCTTACTTCTCAAAAAGTCAAGAATGAAGTCAAAGAGTTCCACTTCTGACGAATCCTCCCATGGCACCTCTTCTCCCATCTCATTTTGGCATGAAACTGCTAGTTGGTGAAGCAGGTCTCCTCTAGCATCATTAATCAGTTGGTGAAGCAGCTGCTGGACCTCCCACTGTGGCTCATGTAGAATGGTCATCTCTGGATACTGAAGTCTTGCCCTTAAGGCTGGTTTATAATTCTTGTCATACGTCTTTTACCCCCCGTTGAGGCTTGTGTGTCACTGACCGCATTGAGTGTTTATACTTTGAAACAACGTGGGGGATACATTATAGTAATACCTCCCTCTTCCCTCCCACTGCATACGTCACGTGCACTCCCACTGCATACGTCGGCGAGTTTCTCTCCTCAGGACCATGCTGGGGGGTCTCCGCTCGCTTTAAACGCACATTTTTACGCATAACAGCAGAGTTTTCTTTGTTTTAAAAGCTGCGCGCATACGCAATCCTCTTCATTTTGTCAACTTTACACGCGCATGCTTTAGCTCCTGTGTGCGTGTGCGTGTTCGGAAATATATATATATATATATATATATA
>JBBPBX010042667.1:14944-28292 GCA_038048925.1 Garcialebias charrua | reverse complement strand
ATTACCACTGATGGCATCCACACCCCAACCTGATGGATTGCTGTCGATGTATGCTGCCCCGTAGTGGACAACATGGATCTGGTCACCTCGCCATCAATTGTATTTGACAAACCCAAGACAGTTCCAGTTCCTCCCAGTAAGGTGTCATACCACGCCCTTTTAATTCTCGAGCAACGTGGTAAAGGTGGGAACAGCACCTTCCAATGTACAGTCATGGTTAACACAGACTTCGCCATGAGTTGACAAGTGTCTATGATTGGGGCCAGGTGAGTTTGTTCCGCCTTGGTTGAATTAGGCAGTGCCCAGATCACATACACAAACGTCACTCTGGTAGTGGTTTGCGTGGAATTTCCAATGAGCATTACTCTCTCATCAGCAGTGAAGCTGAAACGTGTTCCATTCTGGCCCTTAGGCATGCATGTATGATTTTTGAACATCATACACACGGGAACCTGCGATTCAACAGTCACCTTGCATCCTGTCATGGTTATTGGGACATCATGCCCTCTGAAGCATTTTGGGCACATGTAAATCGGACAGTCACTGGCAATTTGACTGATCCAGCAAATGTTATTGGATGTACAGGTCAGGTTCATTTTTGTTTTCGTCTGAAGCATCTTTGCTCGTACAACAACATGAGGTTTTTCTACCTCACTCAGCATTTGTCCTGGTGTTGCTGAGGAGAGGCTGACCATGAACACCATGACACCAACGACAAGGAACACGGTGCCCAAACAGCCGACACTGCCATTTGGTTGGCGCTTGCCACGACCGCCGGTCATCTTGGCCCCGTGATGAACTCGATCCGCCCGTCAACAAAGACCAGGGAAACATCAAGCTGTGGAAACAAGAAATACTGCTTACAGACAGAGAAAGATCAATTAGTTTTCTCTCAAATAACATTTTTTGACAGGTACATTTATCCATTTTTCCTCTCCTGAATACAACACTGAAACTGTTGCATCTGTTCCTTGTGCTATTATTTCTGCAGCACGAGGAGGACCATTTTCCTGTCTCATCCATACTTTGGCTCCAGGTTTGTCAGTGGAACCAAAGCCACCAGTTCCTCTAACGGTCACTGTGACAGGTGCAGGAATTTCCATCACTGTTGACATGTCACATGGCTTAATAAGTAACTGTGCTATTTTGTCTCCTTTTTCCAGCACCAAAGGGCTGTCATTTTGATGTTTACAGACCACGCCCAGCTCCCCTTGATAATCTGCATCAATGACCCCTGCTTGAATGGTGTCTGGGGTGCTGTACACATTAATCATTCGATTTAGGGGAGTGGTACTTGGTGCAATTGGTCTGTTATTCAGTTGAGACACAGCCTGTGACAAATTTAACTTCCAGTTTGTTAGATCATGTTTGTCATTTAATTTTCACAACATCTCTTTCAACAATCCATTCATTCTCTCAATCAGCCCAGCAGCCTGTGGATAATATGAAATATGATATACCCACTCAACATGTTTCTCTGCTGCCCACTCTTTTACCTGTCTGCATGATCACCATGTGCACAGCCTTTAATTCAGCCCACTGACTGCTTCCTCCCTCCCCCGTTTCTTCCAGGGTCTTATTCTGCGCCGGATCAAAAGCACCTGCTTTCCTTCAAAAGCCTGTTCTCCTTCCTCTGGAATGTCAACAACTTCATCATGCAAAACAGATACTACTCTCTTCTCTCCTGATTTAGCTCGTTCAGACACATACCACTTCCATTTAATGATGTTGGCTTCCTAAACTGTTCCTATTCTGTGGGTGGTGGGCTCACTCATGACCCAGTTCAAAATAGGTATGTGAGTTCTCATCAAAATTTCATGTCCAGCAGTCTGAGCTTCAGTTTCAAGCAAAGCCCAATAACAGCCCAACAGCTGCTTTTCAAAAGGAGTATATCTTACTCCTGCAGGAGGCAGTTTTCTAGACCAAAAGCCTAAAGGTTTTCTCACACGCCCCTGTTTCTGCCACAAACTCCAGTTAGCATAATCATTGATAGCAGACACCTGCAGCTCCACTGGTCCTGACTGCATTTTTCCAATTTTTAAAGGTATAGTCATACTTTTTCCAAAAATCATGTTTCCTCCCAGACCTGAAAGGGGAACAACAGGACCATTTATTCTGTCAGGGTTTCCGTGAATTAACGTAGTCTTAGCCCCTGTTTCAATGAGTGCCAGCACTTTTTGAACATTTTTATTCTTCCAATAAATTTCTATCTGAACATGCGGTCTAATGTTATCTGTTGACCAATTTGTAGTCTTTATTTCTGGGGCCTGGCTTTTTTCCTATTCGAAGTCCATCAGATCCTACAAATCTGGATATAACTGTGTTCTCTGTTTGCCTTTTCTGTTCTTTTTTTCTGCTTTACAGTTCTGACTCTAATGAACTCCTCCTCCGAGGAGTCTCTTTCTAACTCAACATGAGCAGCCTGGCTCCCCTCCTCGCTCTGCACCCCCACTGCGCTGGCACGTGTGGGTCTGAGCTCAGCTGAGGAGGTTGGAGGAAGAACAGGAGCGGTTTGGAAAACGTTTCTCAGGGCCTGTGTTAAATTTTCCACGTCATAACTAGCACAATACACTTTCAAGCCTCTCTGTTTACATCTGGACCTCAACTGATCCATAAGCAATCCGTCTATTTTATTAGGAGAAACCCCTGATTTAATTAATGCTCTCCAGAGACCAGAGCGAGTGGGTCCCGTGTTTTTCTGAGCATCCATTTTTGGCCCGCGCGTCGTCAGTTGATTATATCTTTCACGTGTTTCGCCCTGAGGTTCACCTCTAGTTGAATTCCAATCACCCAGAGAGCCTAGCTCCATAATTCTGACATTTTTACTGGGGACCGAGGAGACAGGAGGAGCAACCTCCACCCGACTGCTCACGTCCTGCTCTTTGTCCCAAAAATAATCATTTTTATCACTCTCATCCCAACTTGCTGGATCAAAGTCAGAACCCAGCCCA
This sequence comes from Garcialebias charrua, assembly GCA_038048925.1. NCBI lineage: Eukaryota > Metazoa > Chordata > Actinopteri > Cyprinodontiformes > Rivulidae > Garcialebias > Garcialebias charrua. The sequence continues at coordinate 25,341 of JBBPBX010042667.1, read as the reverse complement.
GCGACAAAAGCTCTGACTCTGTTTGGGGAGATGCTTCGTTTTTTTCTCCTGTACTTTTCACTCTTCAGCATGGCAACTTGCGTCACCGCTCCTTCTACAAGTTCTGTCATTTTCTCCAACTGCACATTTAATAATTGCACATGCTGTTTCTGCAATAAGCAGTCTGTCTGCGCTTCCTCCGAAGCGGCCTTGTACTTCAACATTTGCGCCTGTATTTGCTGATTCTTTTCATGTAAGCTTTTCCATGCAGTCGCACAAATCCACACAGGTTTCTGCAAACCACACACAGGTGCCCCTTTTTTAACTTCTACTGTTTTCAAAGCCGTCAAAAAATCACCTGAATTCTCAGCATTTAAAGAATCATTACAAGGAGAAGGGCGTCCCCCTCTGTCTCGCAAACATGCAGCAATTTGTTGGTACTGACCATCCCTCCACCCCTCCACCAACTCAGTTTTCACTCCTGCATCTGCTTTATCTCTTTTCTTAAACATTGTACAGCCTTTTTCTCCAAAACCCTGCTCTCGCAGCGCCAAAATGTCTTATGATATTTTATTTTAAATGTGCAGGACTCGGGAAAAAGGTCGGTACAATGAAAACACACTCTCAGAACTGTGTACTTCAGTATGCTTTAATAAAAAGTTGCCACAGATACAATGAAACTCTGCAAAGCATAAAAATGCTCAAAACAACACATACTGTTATTTGCTAGGGTTAAGCATCAATTTTAAACCCCGCCACGAACAACAGCAAAGCCTCAAGCTTTCACACACACTCAGAAAAAGGCATTGAAATAAAAAGATCAGAATCTCTCACCGTTGATACAAACGAGGAAGCCGCTTCGTTCAGTGGGAGATATTTTCTTCAATGCAAAACCGGGCGTTGATCAGACCCACGGTAGACTTCGGAAATCCATCCGAGCGCCTCCTATTTTATACCTTTGAGGTGTGTGAATGTGTATGCATGGTGCGTGTGCGTGCGTGTCTTAATACAAACATGTTTTTGTGTGAGTCGGTGCAAGGCACGGGTGAGGGATAACATTTGTCACTTTGACTAGATTGTTGCAACTTTTGCCAATAAAAACAAAGTTATATGTGAAAAAGAGTAGGGCCCTTACCTCTCCCATATAATCAGTGTCTTCAAAGCAAAAGCTGCCTCACTAAAAAGTCAGCCTGACACTAAGTATATGGTCAGTTTTAATGAATACACTTAAATTTGATAAAATAGTCAGAAAGCATAATATTTCTCTGGTTTATCTCATTCCTCAGGGACCCATGTGGTTTTAGTATAATGGTCACAGTATGAGAAGCCCATGTGTGCTAACTGCATTGACCCCAAATGGGATAAAGCTAAATCAAGATGGCCGCGCTCAGACCAGCCGCAGCTTCACGAGCTCCCGGTTCATCCCTAGTTTTTAGTAATTTTAATAGTGTTTTTGTACCTGACTCTGCGCGTTTTTTGCGGGTGAATTATAGCCGAACTGAACTGTTAAGAATCGGAGCGGATTTACCACAGGGCACAGCTGAAATCAGCAACGAACTCAAATCAGAGCTCGGAAGATTGGAGCTGTTAAGAACATCTTTCTGGAAGCAGATGCGCTCCGTTTCACGCTCCAGGGGAAAGAAAAGGAAGCGGTGCTCCCGAGGAAAGAAGCGGGGCTGCCGAGCAGGAATTATGACGAGACTGCGGGCAGACGCTAAAACCGGGAGACCCCCGATGCCGGCTCTTTTTCTGTCCAACGTCCGCTCGCTGGACAACAAAATGGATCTACTTCGTTTGAGAGTGACCACGTCGGAGGAAATGAGGAGGTGCTCTGTGCTCTGCCTCACGGAAACGTGGATCTCTGAGGATACACCGGACTCTGTTTATGAGCTGGATAACAGACTCTTTTTCAGAACAGACCGGTGCACCGAGACTACGGGGAAAACACGAGGCGGTGGTGTTTGTATTTACGTGAACAAAGATTGGTGCACGAACTGTGCTGTGATCAAAAGGCTTTGTTCAGCTGCCGTGGAGTTGATCACAGTAAGGTGCCGTCCGCACTACCTCCCCCGCGACTATTCTGTGATTCTAATCAGTGCTATTTACATAGCGCCTGATGCTAATGCTAATGACGCCCAGGGAGAAATTCATGACTTACTCACCTCGCTGCAATGTAAATATCCTGAGGGGCTCTTCATTGTTTGTGGTGACGTCAATCACGTGGACCTACAGGCCTCTCTCCCAACCTTCAATCAGCACGTTTTCACAGCAACAAGAGGAAATAAAATGCTTGACCAAGTCTACACTAATGTGAAGGGGGCGTACACGGCGAAGACACGCCCACCGCTCGGGGCTTCTGACCACTGTGCTTTGTTGTTGGTCCCAAGACAGCTCCCCCCACTCAGGCGCTCCAAGCCGGAACAAAGAGAGATCAAACTGTGGCTTCAAGATAGTACCCCCATGCTGAAAGACTGTTTTGAGAAGACAAACTGGTCTGTCTTCAGGGAGGCAGCTACTGATGGGAGCTCAGTTGACCTGGAACTTTATGCTTCCTCAGTCCTGGGTTACATCAGCACATGCTCTGAAAATGTATCCATAAAAAAATATGTTAAATCTTACCCGAACCGAAAACCCTGGTTAAATAAAGAAGTCCGCGCCTTGCTAGCAGCCAGGGACACTGCATTCAAGTCCGGAGATACAGAGGAGCTGAGAAAGAGCAGGAAAGAACTGGAGGATGGCATTAAGAAGGCCAAGGCCACGTATGCACAGAGGATCGAGGGACAGTTCACCTCACAAGACCCACGGAGCATGTGGAAGGGTATTAAATGCATAACAGATTACAAAGGCAAGAACAAACAATGCCCCAGGGACCCATCTCTGCCTGATGCCCTCAATAAGTTTTATGCACGTTTTGAAGATCCAAACAGACCAGCTAGCACCAGACTCACCTCATCACCAGATGAAGAGCATCTCAGAGTGACCGCAGCAGAAGTGAGAGGCAGTCTCAGAAGGATTAATCCTCATAAAGCAACCGGACCAGACAACATCCCAGGGAAAGTTCTGAAGGAATGTGCGGACCAGCTCTGTGAGGTGCTGGCTGACATCTTCACCACCTCACTTGCACTGGAGTCAGTTCCCACCTGCCTGAAGACCGCGACCATCATCCCAGTCCCAAAGAGCTCCACAGTGACTGGTCTGAATGACTATAGACCGGTGGCCCTCACCCCGATAGTCGCTAAATGTTTTGAGAAACTGGTCATGTCCCACATCAAGGCAACCGTCAACATCAACGAGGACCCTCATCAATATGCATACCGCGAGAACCGATCAACAGAGGACGCCATCTCTTCCGTGGTCCACACTGCTCTCACCCACCTGGATCAGAAGGACTCATACGTGCGTCTGCTCTTTGTGGACTTCACATCTGCCTTCAACACCATGATCCCCCAAACTCTGATAGACAAACTATCTACACTTGGACTAAGCCCCTCCATTTGTAACTGGGTACTAGACTTCTTAACAGACAGACCACAGTCCGTGAAGATCCACAACTTCTCCTCCTCCACCATAACCCTCAGCACTGGCTCTCCTCAAGGATGTGTGCTGAGCCCCCTTCTGTTCACTCTGCTCACATATGATTGTACAGCCACACATCCAGGCTGTCATATTGTTAAGTTTGCAGATGATACAGCGGTGGTGGGATGCATCACAAACAATGATGAGTCCAGCTACAGACAGGAGGTGGAACACCTGGAGAGCTGGTGCAAAGAGAATAATCTTCACATGAATGTGAAGAAGACAAAGGAGATGATTGTGGACTTCAGAAGGAACAAACACACCCACGCCCCACTGAACATAGGTGGATCTGCAGTGGAAGTGGTCTCCAGCTACAAATACTTGGGTGTACACTTGAATGATAACCTCAGCTGGAGCAACAACACCACCAGCCTGATCAAGAAAGGTCATCAAAGACTCTACTTCCTCAGACGGCTGAGACGTGCTGGTCTGAGCAGCCCAGTTCTCACCTCGTTCTACAGGTGTGCAGTGGAGAGCGTCCTGTGCTCCAGCATCAACGTGTGGCATGGAGGCTGCACAGTTGCAGAGAGGAAAGCTCTACAGAGAGTGGTGAAGGCTGCACAGAAGTCTGTTGGAGTCAGTCTCCCCACCATCACAGACATTTACACCTCCAGATGCAGGAAAAGAGCCACCTGCATCATGAAAGACCTCACTCACCCAGCACACTCACTCTTTGCCCCACTCCCCTCAGGACGGAGGTTGAGGAGCATCAAATGTAGAACCACTAGACTGAGGAACAGCTTCTACCCTGAGGCTGTTAGACTCATGAATAAATAAAAATAAAATAAAAATAAACACTGCAAAATATCACATCATGCTGATGCTGATCTGTTTTCTTGTTGCTGTGTTCATCTGTGACCATCTGCTCATACAGACTCATGTTCGTGCTGCTGTTTATAATGATGTTTTTCCACTACATTAGGGCTTAGTGTATTACTAGTTGATGTTTTTCTTAGTTAATTCTAGATGTTATTACTGTTTTTCTCTTGCATTTGTTGTTGGATGTAACTGGGACCCCGTGTACATAATCTCGTTTTCATCACATGTACCACATGCGGTGCAAATGACAATAAAGACTCTCTGACTCTGACTTAAGCTGCTGATTTCTTACCTTTAAACTGATGTACAGTATTCATAAAACCAGCCACTAGGGAGCACAAGCCTGTGTATCTCTGATGCCGGTCCCAAGCCCAGGTAAATGGTGAGGGTTGTCAGGAAGGGTCTCTGACAAAAAAACAAAACGAAAAAAAAAAAACTACAATGCAAGTTCATCAAAGCAAAACCAAATTGGATCAATCGAGGCCCAGGATAACAATGACTGCCATTGGTGCTGTTGACAAACGGTGCCAGCGGAAATTGTGCTACTGTTAGTCGAAGACCAGGAGGGGGAAACATGTCAGGAGCAAGAGGGAGAAGAGGAAAGCGAAGAAGAAAGGACTGAGAGTTGTAAGTCTAAATGTGGAGACAATGACAGACCAAGGTAGAGAGCTGGCTGACATGATGCAGAGAAGAAAGGTAGATGTTTTATGTGTCCAAGAGACCAAGTGGAAGGGTAGCAAGGTTTGCAGTATTGGAGCAAGGTTCAAACTGTTTTTCCATGGTGTGGACAGAAAAATAAATGGAGTAGGGGTGGTCCTGAAGGAGGAGTTGGCAAAGAATGTGGAGTAGAGGTGAAGAGAGTGTCAGATAGGGTGATGTGTCTGAAGGTAGAAGTAGAAGGTCTGATACTAAATGTTGATAGTGGTTATGCTCCACAGGTTGGATGTGATGTGGAGGAGAAAGAAAATGTTTAGAAGGATGTGGATGAAGTGATAGAGTATTCCCAGGGAGGAGAAAGGTGATCAGAGCAGACCTGAATGAACATGTTGATGAAGGAAACAGAGGGGAGGAGGAAGTAATGGGTGAGTTTGGTGTCAATGAAAGAAACCAAGAAGGACAGATGGTGTTAGATTTTGCAAAGAGAATGGAACTGTCTGTAGTCAACACATTTCAAAAAGAGGGCAGAACATAGAATGACCTATAAGAGTGGAGGAAGGAGTATGCAGGTCGACTACATTCTGTGTAGAAGATGAAACCTGAGGGAGATTGGGAACTGTAGGGGAAAGTGTGGCCAGACAGCATTGGACGATCATGTGTAGAATGACTGTTGTTGTGAAGAAGGGGAAAAGAGTAAAATCAGAGAAGAAGACCAAATGGTGGAAGCTGAGAAAAGAAAAATGTAATACATTCAGAGACGAGCTGTTAAAGGCTCTAGGTGGTTAGAAAGAGTTTCCAGATGACTGGGCTACTACAGCAACAGTAATTAGAGAGACAGGTAAGAAGATATTTGGAGTGTCATCTGGACAGAGAATGGATGATAAAGAAACCAGGTGGTGGAATAGTGAAGTGCAACAACACTACCAGCCTGATCAAAAAAGCTCACCAGAGACTATTTCCTCAGGCTGTTGAAACGAGCTGGTCTGGGAAGCTCAGTCCTCACCTCCTTCTACAGAAGTGCAGTGGAGAACATGCTGTGCTCCAGCATCAACGTGTAGCATGGAGGCTGCACAGCTGCAGAAATAAAAGCCTTGCAGAGAGTGGTGAAGGCTGCACAGAAGTCTCTTGGAGTCAGCCTCCCCTCTATCACAGACATCTACACCTCCAGATGTAGGAAAAGGGCCACCTGCATCATGAAGGACCCCACTCACCCAGCACACACACTTTTTGCCCTGTTCCTCTCAGGAAGGAGGTTGAGGAGCATTAAGTGTAGAACCACTAGACTGAGGAACAGCTTCTACCCTGAGGCTGTTAGACTCATGAATCTCTAACCAGGATAATCACTGTGAAAAATCACATCATGTTGCTGCTGATCTGTTTCATGTTGCTATGTTCATTCGTGCCCATCTGCTTACACAGACTCACATTCGTGCTGCTGTTCGGCGTATTGTGTTTGTTTTTATTAGTGTTTAGCATATGTTTAGCTGATGTTTTTCTTAGTTCATAGTCTTAATTCATATTTTAGATCTTATTACTGTTTTTCTTTAACATTTTATTGTTGGATTTAACTAGAACCCTGTGTACACAATTTTGTTCCACCACATGTACCACATGTGGTGCAAATGAAAATAAATAATCTCTCAATCTCTGAAGTGCAGGAAGCTATTCAAATAAAGAGGTTAGCCAAAAATAAATATTATAGTGAGAGGACTGAAGAGAGGAGACAGGAATATAAGGAAATGGGACGCAGAGCAACAAGGGAGATAGCTAAGACAAAGTGGAAGCTGTGTGATGAGATGTATGAGAGGCTGGACACTAAAGAGGGTGAGAAGGACTTGTACCAATTGGCGAGACAGCAGGATCAGGATGGAAAGGATGTGCAGCATGTTAGGCTTGTTAAAGATAGGAATTGTAATATTCTAATGAGTGAGGAGAAAAGATGAAAGGAGTACTTTGAGGAGCTGCTAAACATGCTGCTGTTCAACCTTTGCTGAAATGATCTAGTCTAGACCCATCAGTGGTGTCCAACTTTCGGCCTGTCTCTAGACTCCCATTTGTTTCCAAATTACTGGAAAAATAGTTGATTTCCAGTTTAATTGTTTCCTGAAGAATCACTTTATTTTGGAGGTGTTCCTATCAGGCTTCAAATCTCTCCATATATCACTGAGACTGCCCTATTGATGGTTTTTAATTATATTTTTCTAGCCCAAAAGTAATCTTGAAACAGTAATGCATGCTTTCATAACATTCAGGCTTGGTTACTGCTATGTGTTCCTTTTTGGAATCAGTTAGACCTCCGTTGCACGTTTACAACTGGTTCAAAATGTTGCAGCTTGATTTTTGACCGGTACAGGCTGTAACAATCTGGGGAGGAAATATTTGAACCCAATAGTGCAGGAAGAACTCGGAGACCCAGAGAGTAAAATGAAAACACTTTAATAATGAAAAATAAACAAACTGATGAGGCAGCAAAACTTGCTATTTGAAGAAGCACGAAGAAAGCACAAGGGACTCGGGAGGCTTAACCAGACTATGTCCAGACAATGAATAACAGACGCAGACTTACAGTATATAAACAGACTAATGACACAAAACCACAAACACCTGGATAAGAACACACAGGTGACACAGATAAGGATAATAACAAAGATGGGACACCAGGGAGGGCAGGTGCAAGATGATCACAAGAGGGCACCACCCTTATAGAGGCAAAAAGAGAGCATGTTACTCCAGTTCTGGCTTCCCTTCACTGGCTCCTGGTTCACTTTCAAATTAATTTTAAAATACTTCTGTATGTTTTTAAATCTCTAAACAGTTCTGCACCCTCCTATCTTGCTGATCTGCTGCAGAGATATGTCCCACAATGGTCTCTGAGGTCAGCAGGCCAGATGCTTTTATTGGTTCCAGGCACTTCTTGTAAGCTCAGAGGTGACAGGGCCTTCTCTGTTGCAGCTCCAAAACTGTGGAACTGTGGAACCATGTCAGGCAGGCTCCCTCCCTCACTAGTTTTTAAGTCTTGTTTGAAAACTCAGTTTTATTCTCTGGCTTTTGGCACTGTGTGAGCTGATTTTAACTTCTCTGTATTCTATAATGTTAGCCATTTCTGTGTGCTCTATGTATTTTTACTATGTCCTTTGCTTGTTTGTTTTACAGAACTTTGGTTGGCCTTGTTGCTGTTTTTAAGTGCTTTATAAATAAAGTGGTATGGTTTGGTATGGTAAGGTATACCATATTATATTACATTATTATTGTTTAGCATATACCTGTATCTTAGATCCTTGTGTACAGTAATCTCTCATTATTTCGTGGTTTGTTTTTTGCGGATTCGCTATATTGTGGTTTTTCAAAGTAAGATTAGATATGACACAATTGGCTGATTGATGGATGAGCCATGAATTGTTTATTTAAAATAAATTATTTTAAATGTTTTGTACCTGTCTGCAGTCCACAGGTGCAGGAGGAAGCTCCCTCCTTCAGCCTGTCATAATATCTGCTCTCTGTTAGGTACACATTTCTCCTGCTGCATCAGCATTTTGAAGGATTAACCCTTTGCTGTCCAGCTGCACCGATCGACTTTTTATCGTCCAACTTAAAATTCAAAGTACAAAGTATGTCACATCGTGAACTCCTCATAATCACAAAATATAAAAGTGTTAAAAGTTATTTTAGTTATTTTTAGAACTTCTATTTTCAGTTGTTTCATTGTAATTGACCAAGAAGTACATTTCTGTGCAGTGCTGCAGAGCTGCATGAAGGGTTAACCCTTTGATGTCCTGCTACGTTTCTCTTCTCTACAATTTAAATTTAAATATTGTAATATCTAAATAAACAATCCATGCTGCATTGATTGTGTATTTAAACTATTACAGTATTTAAGTTTTAAGTAACAGGTGACGAGTGTGATTGCAGCCTGGCACATCATGACAAAGTTTACGGTACTGTACTTGAACTGAACTTGGACTAGGACTACTGTATTCCTACTTTGCGGTTTTTCACTTACGGAACCCTCGCAATAAATGAGTGACTACTGTACTGTTTCTTTTTATACTTTATATTTTTGCTATTTTTGGGTGTACATGTGACCTTGAGTACAACCAATCATCATGTATGACAGTCAGATGTTTTATTGTTATACATGATGATTGATTGTTTTGGACAGGTGGGCCCTGAAGCCTACGGTACTTCTGAGATTCCAACAGGAGGTTGACTTGAAACACAGCAATGAAGGCTACCTATGGGATAGATCTGGTTGGCATGCCGCAGACTGATAAAGTCTTCCGGATGGGAGACGAAACATTTCTCACTTAAAGAAACTGGTCCAGATAAGATGATTGAACCTTTTTTTGTTATCTACCTGAATGATTGAGCTTACAAACTTATTTTTTTAAATATTTTTGACAATTCTGCTACAAATAACTTATGTGGTGCAGCTGTGAGTGCAATGAAAAGAGATTTGTTGATTGTTTTTAATTTGGTTATTGCATTGGGTTAATAGCTGGACTAGAGCTCTAAAGGCTTATGTTTGCTTTATAACATCATTCTGTGATGAATTGCCTTGTTTCACTGTGTTTTTTGAGTAACAATCAGGGGTGTACCTATGCAGGTAAGCAGGTATGCATGCACAACAAAAATCTGGAATGCATAGCATCACCATGCCTTTGCGTACTTGACCGTCAAATTATCAACACCCAGTGGCTAATCGGGAGGATCGGGATATTTCCCGGTGGGCCGGTCTGATGTGTGGGCTGTAGGGCCAGTGCTCCCTGTTTTTTTTAAAGTACTTTCATTATTAACAACATTAAAATTTAGAACACCACTACCGCTGCACCTGAGCCGCCCCGCCTCCACCTAGGGCCGGTGGGCAGTGGCAGAGTTGTATTTCTTTGCACAAGTCGGATCTGTGACGCAACATGTCAATCAATCGAGTAGGCGTGTCAACAACTGACCAATTGACAAACTCAGTTGGTCCCCAAGGTAAACGCCCCTTACCTGCATACATGCAGCCCATCATTTTTTTCTAGAACTTTATTAACAACACAAAACAGAACAATGCAACAAGATACAAATACAAACTCATGAATGGTGTCATACCTACATTTCACAAAATAGCTTACAAAATAATGAAAGAGAAAAATACACCAAGGACAAGGAGGTACATCTGCAGCACCTGCATCATCTACCATGCAGGAAGCTGAAGCAGAGGATAGTGGGAGTCACACTGAGGAGGACAGCGAGGAAGGTGGCACTTATTAAGACAAAGCTGTATACTGTATGCGGTGAGTACCAAACACCATCTCCTGGTACTCATCCGAGGAGCCACCTAAAAAGGTTTTGTGCACCCATGGTAATAATACAGTTTTATATTG